>VDFB02271358.1:590197661-590251360 GCA_007258455.2 Sequoia sempervirens
TGCAGTGGAACATTGGAAGTGTCCACAGATAGACCGGCTGCGTCCCCATTTCCCACAGCAACAGAATCGCCAGGCTGCTCAGATATGCACCGCGGTGGCTGTACACGACACCTTTGGGAGCCGACGTTGTGCCCGACGTATAATTCAGTGCAATGGAGTCCCACTCGTCTTGCGGCATTAATGACTGGAAGTTCGGGTCTCCGCGTCGCACTAGATCTTCGTACGTCATCATGTCAGCGGTAGTGTGGCACGGATCGTCGTGAATGAGAATCAAAAGGGGCTTACATTCCCGCTGCAGAATGCTCAGCGCCTGCTCTGCCAGAGGCAGAAATTGGTAGTCCACAAACAAGAGCTTGGCCTGCGAGTGTGAAAGAATGAGGGCGACGTTGCGAGGGTCGAGGCGGGTGTTGATGGCGTTGAGCACCGCTCCGGACATGGGCACGGCGAAATGCATCTCGTAGAGCGCTGGGACATTGGGTGCCACCACAGATACCACGTCTCCTCTGCCAACGTACTCCGCCAGAGAGGACGCCACCCGCTGACACCGATCCCTCGTTTCCGACCAAGTAAAACGAACGTCGCCATAAATTGTCGACGTTCGGTCTGCATATACGTCTCCTGCTCTGTATAAGAAGCTGAGAGGCGACAGAGCAGTGAAATTCGCAGCGCATTTGGGCAAATCCTCCATTTGTACCTCAACAGTTTTATGATCGTATCGACGTGAATTAGAAATCGCTTATGAATGGAGGAAGATGTATTAGCGTTGGTTGTGTTGATGGGAGCATTGGGCGGGATGTTTAAATAGGGCCAGATTGAACAATGCCTTACGTGCTGTCTATGTCCCTGGGAAAAACATCCAGAGACTCATCCGTACTACGATGGGAAGCACATGGAAATCCTTTAAAAGCTAAAAGCCCGGGTCTACGCGTAGTTGACAGATATATTTTCTACAGAAGTTGTCTGGTGGGGGCCGGTTCTTAAATATCAAAGATTTAATTGCGGTGAAATGAAAGGTTTTTGTCAGTGAAATTGAAACATCTATTAACTTTCACAGCTAAATCATATATAAATTTTGCGTTGACTATTTGAACATGCAACTATTTAATGCTGCACCAGAAGATGAATCATGAAGCCTGAAACTTCAACATTATATATTTCAAGTTTCTGGAATATTTCAAGTCTAACAATCATACCAATATATTCGGCGAGCATTTATGACCGAAATTCTCTCTTACGCTGTCTATGAGTAAGTTAGAAGCCCCCATTCATATAGCACAGGAAATGAGTTCCACATTTTGGTCCCGCCCGATGGTGTCATATTTGGCCCACGCGTCTACTCCGTGACACGACGGAAAAACGGCCGACGAAAACGACCGTTGGAAATTCCTGTTATTTCCAATTTTACACTGCAAAAATGGACCAAATCTCTTCTTGTAGTAAGCGCTGGAGGGACATGGATTTGATTGTACAGACAGGCTTTCACGGGTGGAAAACCCTGCGCCTGTCAGGCCCTACATTTTGTGGTAGGATGACCATATTTAGTTATTTTGACCGTAAAATATTATCAGAGTTTCAAGAAGATTGTATGGTGTGAATAGCAGCATGATTTTAGATAAGACTTTCAAAATTAATTATAATTTTTTTTTTTAAATATGTTTAATATATATAGTTTTAAAATAAAATATATTTTTTATTATTTAAACAGTAATTTTATGGATAATCATAAAAAATATATATTTGATGTTAAAATATTATTTCTAGATTTAATTTTGTTGGTGCTTTTCATTTTCTTTCTTTATACTTTCTATCATTATGATGGGTCATAGAGTATAATCCAAAATATGGATGACAAAACACCAACACAATCAAATCTAAAATAATATCTGAACAACATTATGGATTGTGGAAACTTGATATCATTAATATATTTGATTCTTAAATTTAGATTTTGACACACTCATTTTTATTTTAGTCAACAATTTCTCATATATATATATGGTCATATTAATTTTTAAATCTAAAAAAAACCATAACGATTTTCAAACAATGATGATGTCATAAATTTTCATAGAGTAAAAATTCAAAGAGGATTACTATAGAAGGATGGTCTGAACCTCCATTTGATTATTAGTACCAATCCCCATAGCTAAAGAGAAAAATAAATAAACCACCCTAACACTATAGATCTCAACTCCAACAATCCTCGTAGCACTTAGATTACCTCATATTGAACCATCAACATTAATTTTAAAAATCCTCAGTGATGGAGGAGACTATTTACCACCTCTATTCACTTTATTTATCTATAAATACTTATCCAAATATTTATAATGCTTTATCAAAACTTATATAAATTGAACCCAAATTTTAAGACCATATGATTGTATTAATATTTTTGTTTTAAAATATATTTAAAAGTTTAAAAAATATTATACCAAATGCATTGAGATATTTTTGGAAAAAAATTCTATAAAACTATTTATATATGTATATATTTAGTCTACATATAAAGTATACATTAATATTTATAAAGCAACTTTAAGTTAACAAATGATGAAAAAATTGCTTGAGAGAAGGGTCAATCATCAATTTAAAACCTTGTAAGAATAATGGGAAAACATTTGATTCTCAAGAGTCAAGTTCGTCTGGGTGGGGAGTAAGCTCATTCTACTGAGTTGGTTGATTGATCTTTGTGTAGCGGTGGGGACTGATCCCACCAACGCTGGTGCAAGTGTCTCTTGGGTGGAACCCAAGACATAACTGCAATACTAATAGTAGAGAAGCTTTTTCATTTACTTTTTGCTCCCCTACTGTGTAGCAATGGACAAACATCATTATCCGTAGCCTGGATGGGAAACCTGTGGACAGAGTTGAAGGCTATTTATTCCAAAGGTGACCAGAAGATCTCTCTTCTCAGATTCAAATATCCTGTGACACCCACAATGTTTACATCTTTTCTAGGGTACATTTGAGTTGGCCTAATGGTGGAGAACTTGTACTCTTGAGAGAGAGGTCACAAGTTCAAATCCTACAGGGGGTAAGGTATGTACACCTCGTATTGCGGAGCATGAGTTAGGTGCCTCCCTCATATTGGGAGTATGAGGAGTCCCATATACTGTAAGCCATATGTAGAGCCAAAAATAGACCGTCTAGTATTGTGGACTATAAAAGGACCTTTCCTTTCCTTTTATAAAATCAAATTTAAAACATAAGAAAATTATACACATGATAAGTTAGGGGAGAGAATTTAATACTCATTCACATTTTGATAATGGTTATGGTGTTGTATATTTAGGATATGAGTTAAATATATTAGAATTATTAGTTGAAAAAAAATAATAAACATTAATTAAAGTAGAGTATAGGAAGGATCATATATTGGTCAAAGTCAAAGAGTTATTGTTTAATGATAGTACAAAATTGACCTTTCCTTTCATAAAATCAAATTTAAAACATAAGAAAATTATACACAAGATAAGTTAGGGGAGAGAATTTAATACTCATTCACATGTTGATAATGGTTATGGTGTTGTATGTTTAGGATATGAGCTAAATATATTAGAATTATTAGTTGAAAAAAAAAAATTAATTAATTAAAGTAGAGTATAGGAAAGATCATATATTGGTCAAAGTCAAAGAGTTATTGTTTAATGATAGTTCAAAATTAATCTTAGTCTTGTGAAAATATGTTGGATCTCTAAAGAGATTAGTTGATATTAGTTCATGCAAGTAAAATGGAATGAAATATTGTAGATCTCTAAAGATATGAATAGAGACATGTCAAACAACAAACTAATACCTTAGTCACATGACACTAAATGATAAAACCTCTATATATAGTGGTCATATACTACTCCTAGGAATTATTCCAACAATAGAGAGTAGATTATGTACTTGAATTCATTACACTTCTAAATGAGATGATCACCCAAGATCATAATAGCAAAAGCGTCATGCTTCCACAAAAACACTTGCACACAATGAGCCTAATTCACATTATCAAAGAGATTGATAAAAGAGTTGATTAAAATGTACAATATGACCTTGCATATATTGGCAAGGAAGAGGTAATGCACCTATCATGTGGATTGACAAGTGCCCCATGATGTGACACAAATAAGTAGACAAGTGCCCTATAGGTGTCAACCTTTGGATCACTTGAAATGGTTACAATGAATCTTAGCAAAAATTGCTAGTATTGCACCTGCAAAATATATAACATAAAATGCTAATCATAAAAAGAAAGAAATAAATGCTAACACTATAAAAGACTAACATTAAATTTTACCACAAACTGAGGGCAGTTAGCATAAAAATGCTATCAATAAATTTAGCACAAAAGCAAATATAACCGCCAGTTCACTGTGTTGAGCCCGAGTCAAAGGGTGTTCCCAGTTAAAAATTTGGCCAGTTCACGGAGCAAATTATGGATGTATGACCACGTTTCAATGTGAGGCGATGGAGGATTGTTGGAGACGGCAGTGTGGAGGTGTGGCCGAGCTAGAGGAGATAAGTCCTGCACAAATAACAACTATTAGAGGGCCACGTGGGAGCGCCTCTCCTTGGCAGGGAATAAGGTGATTGTAGATTACAGTCGCCCTTGAATGAGTTGCACAGGCTTCACGTGGTTGGGCTGTGTGAAAAATTGGAATGAAAGAAGCTCATTCATGAAATCTGCATGAGTCTCCATAGTGGCAGAGCGCATGGAAGTGCCTTCAATCACTGTCAAAGTCCAAAATGCTCTCAAATTCCAAAATGTTGGAATGAAAGTGACACCAAGGGAGCCGTGTATGGGGTAGAAAGTGTGCCTCTTTCAAAGCTTTGATCTTCAGGAAATCTCTAACAATAGCAGTAGAAACATTAATAATCCTCACACATAGTGACACATAGTGTGAAGCCCACAATGCCAATCGCCCAAGTTACAAATTAGAACCCTGCACAAACAGACGATGCCACAAAAAAAGATCAATTTTGAACCGCAAATTACTTGCAAACAGGAAATTTGCAAATTTTTGCAAATAAATTAACCTGCAAATAGGCCAAATTTCCTACAATATTACACTACAAATTGCATCCAAATAGAGATATTTTTTACATGAAAATAAAATTACATGGAACTCTAAACTAGACTAGATGCAAGATTTTGGGAAGGGTTTTTGCAACACTGCTTTGATACCATTCAAGAACCAACAAACAATGAAGGTGAATAACAAGCATATTAAATAATAGCAAAACGTGTATGAAGTTGACCAGTTTATTAGATCAGCAAGACGTACACAAATAGGCAGGAGAAAGGCATCTGGTCTCCATGAAATGAGGATAGGACTCCTCACACATGGAGTGGTGGCGAGTTGCCTACCAAAAAAGTAGCATGAGGTGTCAAAAGTGAGTCAACACCTCTAAAACTCCTCACTAATCTTGACACCTCACATATGCAAGTGCCATGGACACCAAAGTAGGCTTATGTGTATATAAATAAATATATACTAACAAATTGTTTATAATTTTTCTTTCAATTTTCTATTAATATCATTGAATTATTGTGATGTTGAAAACTATCACCAAGCATAGTGATTTTATGATTTTTATCCCCAAAAATAGGAATATCATTATGAAAATGTGTCATAAATAGCATAGAATAGTTGTTTATAAGGGGTCTATGTTTACATCATATGAATAAATCAAGTTTTTATACATACAAATATTGTTAAATAATATCAAACCATAACCACATGTGTAGTCCTAGTGAGATAGAAGAAGAGGATTAAAATTTTGCATGCTCAACACCTCTCTTAAGGCCTTAATTCCTAGAGGATAGTTTTCATTGGGCTATGAAATGAAGATAATGGTTTCTTATTATGGTCAGACCATCAATTTTAATCTTGAAGGCAATGAATAAATAATTGTTAAAAGGCACATCACCAAATACTTGATCAATGGTTCATCGGGATTCCTTCAAGATCTAGTGAGCATAATTCAAATTAGAGGTGCTAAAAGCACACTCCCTCCACAATATTTTCAAAATATTAGCACCAGTATGATTTTTGGACTATTTTATGATAATTTGAAGAGTTTCTTTGGATGCTAAGTAGGGTTCTAGACCATTTGAAGAGTTTCTTTGGATGCTAAGTAGGGTTCTAGACCATTTGAAGTGTTTGGACTACCACAAGAGGCTTGTGAACCTATAGAGAAAATTCATGTACCTCACTTAAGTCATAAAGATGCTACTAATTAGAATTTTATCCTTAAATAAGTCCTCTCTTGGCTTATATAGCTATTATAACCATATCCATGACAATTGTAAGACTTTACAAAAACTTAAATATCATCAAAGGAATTCTAAATGTGCTACATCAAACCCAACCTCTCCCAATGAAAACACAAGAAAATCAATGTTCTACTACATGAGTATGAAATTATTTGAGAGCTCCCCAACTCAAATAATAAATATTAAAACATATTGAGAGATCATTCTTTAAATAAGTCAAATAAAGAGTGTAATCAAATTCTTTCAAATGATACCATTTATATTTAAGGATAAAAAATGTAAACAAATAAAGAAGTGATCACCACTTGAACTAGGACCTCTAGAAGAGCTACCAAGAAATCCAAGACAAAATAAAGATATATAAGCAAGGTAAAACTCAAAAACCAATGTGATGATACTTAGACATATAAAAGTGAAAATAAATTTGTACAAATATTAAATTATTTGTACATAATATTACACTAGGAAATATACAAAAAAATATTTAGAATCCATAATATAAAATAATAGAACAAAATAACACAAATATGCAACAAGATGTACCCTAGGAGAACCCTCAAAGGGAGAAAAAACATGCTTCAAAATCACTTAACACTCAATACATTATCTCATGAACAAATATTACAATACACTTATCAAGTCTCCATGCAAGGCATTTGAAACATCAAGCTTCTTAATTGCACTCCATGTGAACATGAAATTGAGGATCATATAACCACACATCTCATTCCATTAATTTTCCTCACATGTGAAACCTAAAAGAGATGTTTCGTCAACCCTATCCAATAAGCCAAAGGTTATGAATTTCAACTTTAACAACTACTTGTGTGCTTTCTTTTATAGAAACAAGCTTGTACACAAAATCATTATGGTATTACATAAACCATGTGTCTCTAAAAAATGATCTTACAAAAACATGTTCCCCTTATTTAATTTTTGGTAAATAAATCACACAAGCAAGGATGACTCCTACGCCAAAACTTAGAAAGAAAAATGGGGTGTGTTTTGTAAGACAACTGAATAAATTTTTAAAACTCTTTGGGACTTGTAGAAAAGTCATCTATTTTTTGTTTCTACTATATTTACATCCATAATTTCTACTTAGATAATCAATACAAGACATGTCTATATTTATATACTACATTTTATCTCCATTTTTCTATTTGATTATTTCAAAGAAAATATAGATTTTAAGACATATTCTTTATTTCTAAGTGTCATTGTATACATTAAATGCTTGCATACACATAGGTTGACCTAAGCCTACTTAGGCATTTATTGTTGTATGACGTATGACTCATTGACATAGACTAGATATTTTCTTGATATTTTGTCCAACACTTGGATATTTCTCCTTTATAAGGAAACCCTTGACTGTCTAATAATAACAGGTTGAGTTTATGCATTCTATCTCTAATGGGCTTGTCAAATATCTTTGTCTCTTGGTTCTTTCATGATATCAGAGTCGTTCAAAGATGTTTTCAGGCCATTGATGAATGCATGCATGCTCATTCCCATTTTTTCTATTAAAGAGGGGGGACCCTATTCAAAACAGAAAGGCATTTTTCTGAAAGAAGAAGGGACGATTTTAACCCTGCCTGTGTTATTTATTTGTTTCTGAAGAGCCAATATGTCCACTGTAGGCCTGATTGAGTAGTGATAGGCACGATTTTTTAGTGCAAAGGCCCATTTTTTGCTGACTGCTCATATTCACCTATTGAGAGGCACGATTTTGACTAAGGGAAGTGCGATTTGTAGCATGGAAATGAAGCCAGCTCCTCCCATCACCCGAATTCACTATGCTTTAGGAATCTGATTCTCTGTTGAAGGGTCGATTTCCTTGAGGTGAGAGGGGCATTTTTTTCCTTTTACTTTGTTCAAGATAGAGGGAGGCCCAAGGGGAAATCATTCACGCCTGCTTGCAACCTCATTGGCTTGCCAGTTGCACCTCCATTACGCTACCTTCAATAACAACCTAGAATGGTTGAATCATAGCCTAGATCAGATGATAAACACCAGATTTGCATGGAGTTCTTGGCAGCATCGAGTGAAGGGAAAGCTCTGCCCTGACGTGCAGATCAATGGCACAAGGCAGCGACTAATCAACCATTGACTCGGTCCTTCCTATCTCACGCCAAGCTACGTCATCTCCCATACGTCTCTTATTCTTTCCTCCCATTATGAGTTCTAATTGCAATAGAACTCTATTTTTTGTTTCCATTTGACCCAGTAAAAGACCTCACACATATCTCTCAAGTTACAATTTGTGTTGGCAATTAAAACATTTATTTGTAATTACAATTTTTTCTTCAAATTTGCACTAACAATTATGGTAACAGTCAAACTTGGTTATTATAAAGTTTGAAAAGGGGGGGAGTCAATTTTTTTGCAATCAATTTGTAAAAAGGGGTTTTTTTTGTCACAGTTAAAAAATTTGCAAAATAAGAATGAATTTTTTCTTTTGAAATGAATGTGACAAAGGGGAAGTGATAAGGGATTGATCATTTAAAAATTTGTAAAAGTCTATTTTACAAATAAATTTGGGAGATCAAAAATCAAGGGGAAATTATTAGAAATTTTATGCACTCAACTTATAAAGTTCCACTTTTATGTATTTTTCTTGTGGGGGGGAGCGAGGAGGTGGGGGGGGGTCATCTAACCTGGAGGGGTTCTTAATGTGTTGATTTTCTATTGTCTAAAGGAATTAACCTATTTGTAATCATGGGATATGAAACCCACTCTTCTATAATCAACCTAAAAATGGGAAACTATAAGTCTTGGTGTGAAGGCATCCTGAATCATCTCAGGTTCTATAATCTCATGCCATATCTATATGGACTTATCCCTGAACCAGGTAAAGAATCTCAGAAGGATAAATGGTTTAATAATCATGATCATATTCGTAGATTAATCGGTTTACATATTCCAAATGACTCTTTGTATGTCATCATGGATATTGAATGTTCACATGCATTATGGATCAAAATTTGGGAAATACATCGAGACTCCAATGTTTCTCCCTTCTCGCATGATCCTACTATGATCACAACTCACATCCCACATCATGATTCAGATATAGAGCATCTAGTTGACATAGAGGAAATCATCATTCCTCCACCTCCTCTTGTTGCTTCATCGGATTTCAAATTCGTTTCTTAGAGAGCTTCCAACACTTCTTTGCAACAGGATATTAGTCTTCCTAGCATTGCTGATTGGGATTCATATCTACCCAACATTTCATTTCTTTTCGTAGAGTCCCGCATTGTTGAAATTGAAGCACACATTGAGGACATCAATCTTCTTTTTTATGACAACCTCAATAAAGTTGCATCAGCCTTGTCTTCTTCCGACATGATTGCTCTTCACATGTCACATGTCAGCATTGGCTTGGAGATTCCTGAGCAACATTCAAAGACATCATGGGCACCATCATCATCATTCTTGGATGAGCTTCAACTCTATTCAAGATCATACATACATCTTCTCACATGGGAAGATATCATGCATCTTCAGTTAGTTTCATTTCTTCCCAAGGGAAGGAACATTGTGAAGCATTCTTGGAACTACATCTGCATCCTCTGTCAACTATCCAACTTTAATGTAACAGGACATGTATTATGGGGGGGTCTCATAGACCTTCTATCATTTTCTCTCTTATGGAGGAAATCATATATTGTACTTAGTGAAAGAAGTAGTACGTCTTCACATGTATAATTTTCATGCATCTTGTCTCTCTTTTGGAGGGTAGTTTTTTCCCACAGGGTTTTCTACTTTTCTCCACTTCATGAGAGATTACTTTGTGCATGGGTACCTAACATGGCTAGTAGCCGAGACCCATTTTATCCATGCCCACCTAAGTTATGCTTAAGGGAGGGTGTCAGTGTGTACATTAAATGCTTGCGTACACATAGGTTGACCTAACCCTACTTAGGTATTTATTGTTGTATGACTCATTGACATAGACTAGATATTTTCTAGATATTTTCTTGATATTTTGTCCAGCACTTGGATATTTCTCCTTTATAAGGAGACCCTTGACTGTCTAATAATAACAGATTGAGTTTATGCATTCTATCTCTAATGTGTTTGTCAAATATCTCTATCTCTTGGTTCTTTCACTAAGAAATGTAATATAAACATTTATAGTTATGTATATGGAATATTACTAAAAATGAATAACTAAGAACAAATTACGTTGTAAGAAAGAAAAAATATATTTAATGTAAGATGAATATAAGTATATTAGACATATCTAAAATGATGATTTACAATGTCATTAATATATATAGATTTTATTTGAATCTACTGTTACATAATTATGCAACAATCATTAACTCTTCTATTTATTTAACACTTTAAACAATAATGAAAAATGTCTTTAGCAAGTGTAGGTTGTTAATGTCTATCTCTCTGCATGGTTTTTAAAGGTACAAATGATGATTCAAATACTTATTAATTTACAAACATTTCAATTTGTATAAGTTATTTATAGATAGAGTGTAGGAGCAAAAAGCTGGCGGACATTTCCATAAAGAGTAATACAAAGTTTGCATAAGAATTAATACTTGAAATCATGCAAACAAAAGTGGTCGGCTTGAATAAGGGATGAAGCTCTTGGAACTTTGAAGTTGTCTATTTCTCCAGATCTTAGATATCATGTTGCATCTTGCACTCATCCTAATGAAGCTTGGAATACTTTAGATAGTCTCTTTGGTAAGCCAGATAAGATGAGGAAATTTAAGTTGGAGAATGAACTCATGGGTCTTAATCCTTCAGATTTTGACAATATCCAAGACTTTTTCTCTAAGCTAAATTCTCTTAGATTGCAGTTATCTAATTGTGGGGTCACTAAAGAGGATGAACAGTTGATACTTTCTATTCTTGCTAAGCTTGGTCCTAATTATTCAGTGTTTGTTTCTACTTTCTATGCTACAATGGATGCTCTTGGCAATGCATACAAAATGCCTTCTCTTGATGAATTTGCAGCTCAACTCACAAGGGAACAAGCAAAGTTGGTACACATGGGCACATTGAAGTCTTCTAGATCTCATGCTCTTGTTGCAAAGGAGACAAAGGATTCAAGTGTAGGTAAGAAGCAGAACAAGGCACCCAAGTCTAATGAGCAAGGTAAAGATCCTCCTTCACATAGCACTCCTGAGTCTACACCCTCTTCTAAAGAGGAACCATCTAAAAAGAAGAAGTCAAAATGTGCATATTGTAAAAGGTTAGGACATGATGAGCATATATGTTATAATAAGAAGATTGATGAACTGACACACCTTCTTCAAAAGAATAACATTGTTGCCCTCATCAGTGTCTGCTACTTCTTCTCTGCATTTCAATCAGCAACTCCATCTAAGTCACAGGACACAGGATCTACTTCTAGGCTACACAAGATGAAAGGACAAGCACTCTTGGCCTCTACAAGTCCTGCATCTCATAGATGGCTTCTTGATTCAGGAGATCTCATCATATGGCATCTTCTATGGATATGTTCTCTTCTTTTGAGCCTTGTAATTCACCTCATATATTGATGGGTAACAATACATATATGAAGGTAAGTGGGAAGGGTTCTATTGATATGGGGGAAGGGAGTTTCAATGATGTACTTTGTGTTCCTTCCTTGTCCACTAATCTCCTTTCTATTTATCAAATTACTCATGGGGGTCAAGGTAAAACAGTTGAGTTCACTCCAGATAGGGTGTACATAAGGGACTTGGAGACTAGGGATATTGTTGCTATCGGGATGGTTGATCATTCATCTCGTGTATATTCCTTTTCACATTTTTCTTCAGAAGATGATAATGTTCCTTTGACTGCATCACACACTCCATTGAGTGTGAACCATGATAGCGAGGAGAAGTTTGGTCACCTACACCTTGGTATTCTTGAGCCCAGTGCTGAGCTTCCTACTTCTCTACCTCCTGCTCCTTCAGCCATTGATGCTTCTATTCAGCAGGATGATCATAGTTTTTCAGATCTTGCTTTGTGGGATGAGTATTTGACAGGGATTTCTAGCTTGTTCATGGAGTCTCATACTGTAGATTTGGAGGACACACTTGAGGGGATTTCTCTCCTCTTTGATGACAGTTTTAGTACAACTGTTATCCCGTCTTCTTTGTCTTTGGAGATTGACATTCTTGAGTCTCCTCCATCACTTGATTTGTCATGTTTCTTGGTTCAGTGTGACCATGATTCTATTGTGGCTCATTCAAGCTTGGCAGATCTTCATCAGTTTTCAAAGGCATACATGTTGAGCATTCATGCTTCCTCCTTTCAGTTGGACATGGAGTGGCTTCTACATCAGCTTATGGATTTGTTTCTTCCTAAGGGAAGATGTGTTGCTTGTAGACATTGGATAATCTTTTGTTTTCAGGCATTCTTCATCAGCATTGGAGCTTCTTCATCATGGGGGGGATATCTTATCTCTCTACTTCCTTCTTATGGGGGGGTATTTGATTGTATATACATGATGCATGTTGTCCTTGGGGGGTATCATTGAGTCCTCCATACATCATGTTGTCTTGTTTTGTTTCTCTCTTTTGGAGAGGAGTTTTGTCCCACAGGTTTTCTCCTTTTCTCCACTTGTGATAGATTGCATCATTTGCATTGTAAATGGGTACCTAACATGGCCTTAATATATATAGATCTTTTTGCATTTGAATCTACTGTTATCATAATTATGCAACAGATCATCTAACTCTTCTATTTATTTAACACTTTAAACAATAATGAAAAATGGCTAGCAAGTGTAGGTTGTCCCACAAGAGAGAATAAGCTTGCTTCACAATGCAAGATGATTGATTGCTTGATCTACAAATGTACATGAGATGCCTTGCTTATATGGGCAAGGTTGAGAGATAGGAATGAATATGATGTTGACAAATGTCATGATCCTATGACATGAGACAACCAACAACCTAATCACCTAGGAAATGATGCATCCTAGCTAAATAAGATAAGTTCTAGATAAGCCAACTAAGCCTTCTAGAAAGAATATTTTACCTAAGTAAACTTAACCTTGTGAATATGTCCCCTAATTTACCTAGTGATTGAATTAACTAGGTACAAGACAATTATTCACACCAACATAGAGCATCCAAGGGTACAAGGGATCATAACTACTATATGTCAAGTTTTTTTTTGTGTATAATAAGCTATCAAATTGATCTCTAGTTTTAAATTCATCTGAAGCTACCAAATTATAAGTTAGTGGCATAATTTAGGATTTACTTCATTTCGAAACAAATCCTTATGAAGTTTTACATTATTTTCTTAGATCTATAAGGGAATATTCTAATGAAATTTGTAAATTTCAAAGTGCAAAAGAGTTAAGTTCATTCTTCTCAATTTAATAGTAGTTTTCCTTAGTTTAATTATATATTTGTTTTTTTTGGTCAAATTTCTTTTGAGGTCTAAAATTTGTAAGTCATTTTATAAAATTGAGAATTGTAGTTTTGGAAACCAACACACCCTTAGCAAAATAGGCCCAAAATATGAAAGAAAATGGAATGAATATGGAGGAATTATGGTCTAGATAAAAATTATTAGTAATCAATTGTTTATTTGGATCATTGAGTCATCATCTAATATTTGAAGATAAAATATTTATTTGCATGAATTTCTGGAGCTAATTAGCTCCAAAATATTTTGACTACTATATACATCATCTCCAATAGTTTCTTTAAATTGAACTTTGTTCAATTTTGATCTTTTTGATTTATTAATATTAAATTAGTATAATGTATTAATTTTAAACTATATATAAAATTATAAATATTTAAAAGAATGACAGATTCAAATAATATTTTCATATATAAATTAAAAATTTAAATAAATGCAAAATTACATTAATGATACATTTAAATAAAAAAATAAATTAAATAATTAGAATAATAACCAATAAACAAATAAAAAGCTTAAAATTAATTTATTAATACATAACAAAAAAATATCTTAAAAAGTGATTTAATAGTAATTCTCCAACCTTATTAACACCTACTACATTATGGAAAAGCTAATAATAGATAAACCTTAGTTAAGTTTGAAGGAAATATGATTTATTAAATATCATAATTATTATTATGATATTAAAATGATAAAAATATAAAGAATATAAAATCCTTTTAAATTTATTTAGATGAATTATTTAAATATATTTAATAAATAATAATTATATTTAAATAATAAATAACATTTTTATTTTAATGTTATAATTAATATTCACATATATAAATATATATTTAAGGTTTATTTTAATGTAAATGTTTTTGTTTGAGAAAGTTGTTTGTAAATATTTTAAAGTTTATTCTATTGTTAATTTACAAATATGTTTATATATTGTTTTAGCTGTTTTTTATGATTTGTAGAATGAATTGTAAAGTGTAGAAATGATTAATTCATGGACTTGTTCTTAGGTTTTTTTAGATTAGAATTTCTTCACCTTTATTTTTTGGGTTTTAGATTTGTGTATGGATTGGTGACCTTTATAAATACTTTTATAAAATTTGTCTAATTGTGGAGACTGAGTTTCCTTTGATCAATTTCCTAATAGACCACTTTTATGACTATAAAATTGAAGGTTTGAAAACAACAAACATGCATGCAACAAACTTAACTTTTTTAATATGATAATTCATTGATAAATGCTTCTAGAACACTCTTATAAATATTTTATTGATAAAACCTTATTATGTGTCATAATAATAGTTAAATGATACTTCTTAATGTTTTTAAATGTGTAAATGAATGTAGATTTAAATACATAAATGAAGATGACAAATTAACAAGATATGCATTAGACTCTCTCATAATAACTAGTGAAGCAGTTGTCAACATTAGTATTCCAAATTTTAAATTCCAAATTTTAGAAGTTAAAGGATCATATATGTAATTATGGAAGTGACTTAGATCAAATATTCACTTGTAATATTAATCTAAAGAATATAAATGAATCTGCAAGAAATAGCTATCAAGATTGATATGCATGATATTATGAATAGAATTTATATAAAAATACAGTAATCAACTAGATTGATGTGTGATATCATGAATGAAACTTATATAAAAATATTACCACCCCTTAGAATAGTAGGGGCCCTCCCCCAACTATATTCGGATGGGTAGGAACTATAGGGTTCTTGTTCTAGTAGTGGAGGTATATGCTGTTGAAGGTGGGAACTATAAGGTTCCCATAGTCGAGTTATATGTCGTTTAAGGTGGGAAATATAAGGTTCATGTTCTAGTAGTGGAGGTAACTATAGGGTTGCCGTTCTAGTAGTGGAGGTATATGTCTTTGAAGGTGGTAACTATAAAGTTCCTGAAGTGGAGGTATATGTCGTTTAAGGTGGGAAATATAAGGTTCTTGTTCTAGTAATGGAAGTAATTATAAGGTTTTCATTCGAATAATGGAGGTATATGTCATTGAAGGTGAGAACTATAAGATTCCTGTACTGAAGGTATATGCCGTTTAAGGTGGGAAATATAAGATTCTCGTTCTAGTAGTGAAGGTATATACCATTAAAGGTGCCCCGTTGATGGATATAGTTTAGCAAATCCCCTCACACCCGTTAGTCTGAGTTTGTTTTCCCAAACAGGGCGCTCGAATCTGCAAAATCTGCCCACCAATGATTCAGTCCCGGGATGTCCTTCTGACAGTGTGCTTTATTCAACGATGCTGTTCACAATTTGGTTCAGCCCTCCTCAGGGTGAACTATAACTATCTCCTCCCACTGAATTATAATTCCCCCACCCGGGTATAGTTCTAGCCCCCACCTCGGGACCAGATTATATATGTAACATGCCCATATAATGGCAAAGTCAACTTCTTACTCTTATGGTCGACGACAAGAAACACATGCGTTGTGTCCGCCAGACCAGTCTTAATGTTTCCCGGTGGTATCTGGGTGCACACTTGAATCAAATCAACCGGCACTACTGAACTGGTACCATCGTAGGCAGATTCTGTTAGAAAGGCGATGGACTTATCTCCATTAAAATGGCCGGGCTTAACCGGCAAACTCTAAGCACTGACAGCTTAAGTGGCCTGGCCCATTCCCTGACATTTCCGTACCCTATCAAATCCACGTTTCTGCTTTTTTAGAGATTACTTTCCGTAAGTTTTTTTCCTCCGTTTTCACGTTTAAAGATTATTTTAATCAACATTCCATGCGGGAATAAATATGGTGGAATTTGATCTTACAGAATACTTCGCTGAAGTAATAATATATCATAACATATTAAAGCAGAAATCGCTTATTCGTAGGAGAATAAATAGGTGTTAAGTCAATTTAAATAATATAAAATTTTAAAAAATTATTTGAAAAATTCTTTTAATAATAAATATATTAAAAAAATGATGAAAAGGTTATACAATTAAAAAAATTTAATAATAAATATAATTTAAATGTATATGAAGAAAGATGATGAAAAAAGTTTTATAAATAAAAAATAAATTATATAATAAATTATTTTTGAATTATATTTATATTTTTAATTTTTTAAATATATTTTTGTTATGTTTAAATGTTTTTAATGTCTTTTATGATAATATATTTATATAATATTATTATTCAAATAATATATATATATTAATTAAAATTGTTGATACAACAATATACATTCTTTTTCATTTAGTATTTCATACTTATTTTTGTTTACTTAAGATTTATCTTTTTACTTTACAACAATTCAATTTTTTTATTTTATTTTATTTAGTCAAGAGTTATTTTTATTTATAGTTTTTTTTTTTTTTTTAATTTGAAATAATTCTTATATGAATGAAATAAAATAACAATCAATATTTGCAAGTATTTTAATTGATTAGTATGAAATGTAATTTTTAACCTATTACAACAAAAACTAATTCCATGTAATCATAGAAAAATATATAATATTCAAATTTAATATCATTTTCTTTCTTTTTTCTTCATTCATAAAAAAAATTGAATTTTATAATATTTATATAGTCCATGGTAATCATAGGAAAATTTATAATATTCAAATTTAATATCATTTTTTTTTTCTTCATTCATAAAAAAAATTGAATTTTATTAAATTAAAAATATTAAACAATAATGATTCCCTCCATTAGATTATAACGATATTTATACCTATCAAATTTTAAATAAATAAGGAATGTCTACAATGGTAGTAAGATATAAATGAAATGCCATGATCATATATAAAAATTGAAACACAACTAAATAATTAAAAAATTAAAACTATATATGAATTATTTAATTTTTTATTTATACTTAAGCGTTATTTTATATGTCATGATTATATAAAAATTGAAATACAATTAAATATTTTAAAAAACCAAAACTATCTAATATTTATTTTATTTTTTTATTTACTTGTTATTTTATTTTTATTTTTCATTTACTTAGAATTCTTTAATTTTTTTTATTTTTAAAAGTCTTCTTTAAAGTAAATAAATTCTTTTATAAAATAATTCTTAAGTAGATAAACATAAATTAATGTTAATTTTCTAAACACACAATTGATCACCTATCTTATGATTTCTCATGGATAAATTAATTCGTCTAATTATCCAAAAAAATAGTATGATGAATTTATTAACAATGATAATACTAAAACCCATCAAAGATTCCAAAAAGTTCATGTGTTCTTAATATCTTCTTTTTTTAGTTATTTGGTTAATATAATAGGAAAAGCTTCTACATTTCTTTTCACATGTCTCCAATTAACACTTGAATTCCATAATCTTATGGAATGATAAGTTTGAATTATTTCACATTTCTTATGATTTGTCCCATGATGCCACCAAATCAAACATGATAAAACATTCTCAAAGCTCTTAGCTCCCTCTATTGAACTATAGACATTGACATCATCACAAGCTTCTTATGGCTCAAAATTTTAATACTAACATTAAATAGAGTTGTCCCTCAAAGTGCACACTCATTAGCATAATTGTTTAAGACATCGATCTATATGTTTCTAACTCAATATTTTCAAGATTGATGGATGCTTTTTGAAAAGGAACATATTTTTCAATCATATTTTCAAAAAGTGATTTTTATGCTCATTAAATTCATCAAGGTCAATATTTTTTTACTTTCAACCTTGAAATTAATGAGGATCTATTTTCTAAGAAAAGATCCATACCTTTCATTTTCTTTTGGATTCTTCCAAAATTTAGTCCCTTTCACATACTTGCAACTTTGAATTTTCTTTTTCCTCATGCTCAATTATCATAATTTCTCATTCACATAAGAATTTACATAATCCTTTTTGAAAATGATGATTTTAATTTCTTGAAATTCATAGTTCTTTTTCTATATTATTCCATGATTTTTTTATTATCCCTTTCTTAGATATCTAGAATTGTTTTTTCTTTTGTTCATGCTCCATAATTTTTGCTAAGACCCTTTTCTTGTAGGTTTGAATCTAGTATACCTATAAAATTTTGGTTCCACAATCTATTTTTATAGCTCTTTATAAAATTTCTCTTACTCTTCTTTTAGAATTATTTCATTTTTTCTTTGATATCGATGGCTTAACTCCCAAGGTTCATTACAATTTTTTTTTATTTTTTTCTCAAATTATTTCTACTATATGCATTCATCTTCTTTGTAATAATTGGAGGTGTGGTCTTCTAGTGGATGAATGATGTCCCTTCTTATGTGATTCTTCTTTTGAGTTGTTCAAATATGGTGTTTTGAAAATTTATATGTCAGTACTAATTGTGACTCTTACTTTTTTGTATTTGTCCACTTTTTGTTTTTAATCCATTTCAGGTAGTTTGGGAAAGAAAATTCTATATATTTTTGAAATGACAAAGTTGCCTTCAAATATTTTGATAGATTCTAGTAATTTACAAACCTTAAAGTAATTTCTTCTACTAATGATCTCAATGTAATTCCTTGAAGTGTAGAAAGATAATCTCTCTTTGAATCCCTCTAAGTATAGTTTCATATATATTGAAGCTAGCAACAAGATATGGTGACTCCATGATTTATAGGATGACAAGATCACAACTTTGATATCATTGCAATAACCCTACTAATTGTTTATGTAAAAAAATAGATTTAAATATTTTAATTATAACTTTTAAAAACCCATATTTCTTTACAATTTATACATCAAAATTCATAATCCAAATGAATAATTATATTAATAAAGAAAGATAAAATTTAGAATTTTTCTTACTATTTCAATAAATTATAAGATTACATCAAAATACTTTGTCATAATAATAACAACAATAGTTACAATAATAACAAAAAAATTTGTAACTACATTATTGAAATGTACAATAACTACAAATTATACAACTATATATTATATGTATATAGGGGAGAGGGCCCAATAGTCGTGCGGGGTCCAATAGTCGTGCACCCAATCGTACATATAATACCCAATAGTCATTTATATAATGTCCAATAGTTGTGATTTGACTACCCATAATTAAACAAAATGTATGCTTTTGATCTAAAAAGCAACCAATCATGTGATACCACATCAGCGCTCAACTACTCATGATGTAATGCGAGAATTGGTCTCACTATTTTTTGGGGCCTTTTTAGACACCTTGACAAAAGCATGCTGATGTGGCATCATATTTGATGATGTGGCCCTGAAACCTTAGTTATAAGCAGAGAACTTGCCAAGTAAGCTGCTGTAAAAAATTGGGAGTGATTTGAAATTTCGACGTAGGATAATTAGAAGTGCGAAGTTAGAGTGCACGACTACTGGGCCCTCTCCCCTATTATATAAATCATATAATATATTTTAATAATATATTGAATATTTAATAATAATATATTTATTATTAAATATTTTTTTAATTGTAATTTTTTCATCATCTTTTCTTATGTATATATATTATTAAACGATTTTATTAAATTTAAAATTTTATATTATTTGAACACCCTTATAGAAGGCATCTCTATTTAAACAGACTAACACCTAATTAATCTCCTACATTTCTGCTTTAAAATGATGTGCAATACCATTACTTACGAGCATTTATAAGATAAGATTTCACCAAATTTATTATTACCTATGGAATAAGCGCACATTTCTGCTTAACACCTATTTATTGTCCTACGATTGAGCGCACTTTCTGCTTAAATGTTATGATATATTATTACTTCAGCGGAGTACTTAAAAGATAAAATTCCACCATATTTATTACCGCATGGTATGTGGGAGTTATAAAAACTTGGAATGTGGGAGTAAAAAATACTTTAAATGTGAAAAGGGATGAACAAAGTTTAATGAAATCTGTAAAAAGCGGAAACGTGGATTTGATAGGTACGTAAATGTCAGGTGAATGGGCCAGGCCACTTAAGCTGTCAGGGCTTAGAGTGTGCCGGTTAAGCCGGCCCCATTAAAATGGGTAATGATTGTGTGAAGAAGGTAGTGCGAGACAGATCTCACTGATCTGCCATAATTTGTTACTGTTTAAGTCATGGAGGGAGATTGGCCACGACGATCCGCAAGAACCAGCCATTATTTGCATGAAAAGACAGAATTGTGATATTCCTATTTACAGGGATAGAGAAGAATATATACCATATCCAACACAGAAATATCTCTTTCATATTCTTCTTAGACTAATGGACAAAGATTGGCCAAAGTTGGAAATATTATTTAAAATAGATATTGTTTCTCAGATCTGTCTCACTGAAAGTTCGAAGGGCGTATTAGTATATTATGATGGTCGGTGAGGATAAGTTTTTTAATATTGCTTTTTTAATAATATTTTTATTTACAATTGTAATAATTGTCTAAAGATCTAAGTAATTATTTTTAGAGAATAAATAGTGACAGCAAAGGTAGATGTAATGATATGAGTTTGTTAAATAAATAAATAAATAAATAGTCAATACATTAAAATAATAATCATATAATATTAAAAAGATATATAGCTGATAAATGCAACATTAATAATATAAATATATGCATGTAATATAAATGTCTGATAAATCTGCAATATAAGAAAATGATTAAATAAATTTTGAGGAGAAGACAAAAAAAACAATAAAATCAAGTAAAGCAAGAAATAGTATAAAATCAAATCACCACTATAAATTTCATTTCTATACAATTCTAAACTTTCTAAAAATAATTATTAATGAAAATTTTAAATAATCATCTCTTCACAAATTTTTTCATTGTCTTTTCAATGTAAATTTTAAAAAATAAAGGTGAAAATTTATTCCACATAAGAGATGAATAGACTTTGACTTGCTTAAAAAATTTCAACTTTACTTTCAAACTTGTCTATTATAAATGTAATTTTCAATTTTACTCTTTAGAAAAATAGGTGAAAATTATTTATAGTTTTCAAAAAGATATTTTTAATAATTTAAATTTTTGATAGTTTATTTTTAAAATATTTTAATAATATAATATATCTAATATTATCAAATTTTTCATATTTTATAATATTTACCTAAATAGATAGATAGACAAAGATATAAAGATATATATATATATATATATATATATATATATATATATATATATATATATATATATATATATATATATATATATATAAAAGATATCTATTTATATTTATTTTATAGGTATAAATATTTTTTTTTTGATAGTTTATTTTTAAAATGTTTTAATAATATAATATATCTAATATTATCATATTTTTCATATTTTATAATATTTACCTAAATAGATAGATAGACAAAGATATGATGTATATATATATATATATAAGATATCTATTTATATTTATCTTATAGGTATAAATAATTTTAGATATCAATAATTTCACACTAGGTCTTGCTCCCTCCTATGTGCTTGGACCTCATATGCATTAATTGTCTATTTTTATAAATATTATTGGAAAATCAAACATGAGAATTCAAACTATGCATTTAACATTTTGCCCCCAACACTTTTGATTCCTAAAAAGAAAGAATCTAGTCCAGGGCACACTATGCCCTAGACCATTTAATTTGTCCCCAAATTTGAATATGTCGGTGTTTATAATTTATTAGTTTAATTTCCCAATTTCAAATATCATTTATTTGTAATTGATTTTCTATAAATTAGAAGAATTACATATAAATACAAGGTATTTTAAACATTTGAAAAGAGGAAGCAAGCAAGTGAATTCAATTGAGAAAATCAAGTATCCTAAAAGCATTCAAAAGAAGTCAAGAGCAAGATTATCAATAGCATTTCATCATCTAAGAATCATGTCATGTGTTATGTAAGTTTGTCATATATTTTGTATGCACTTTGTTTATATGTACTAACACTTGTAGGTCATCAAATTAAATCA
Organism: Sequoia sempervirens; assembly: GCA_007258455.2. Lineage (NCBI taxonomy): Eukaryota > Viridiplantae > Streptophyta > Pinopsida > Cupressales > Cupressaceae > Sequoia > Sequoia sempervirens. Next base: position 590,220,209 of record VDFB02271358.1, read on the forward strand.
AATCAAGTGACAATTGATCTTTGAAGGTGATGAGTGTGTCTTTAGTCCATCAAGGAGATCAAATTTGAGTGGTGAGTTGTAGCAAGTTGTCAATTCATTATTTATTTGTCAATTAGCCTCTATCCATCCAAGGATATGCTCTTTTTTATCATAATTTTCCATTGTGGACATAGAAATACCAACATAGGGTTTTACTTAGGAAAGCCCCTCTATGGAACAACCCTTCCTCTCCTCTTACATGAGTAGGTTGTAGATCTAAAGTGAGTTGAAGGAAGATTGAAAGCTACTTGTTCATTCATGCACTCTAACCCTACAAGTTGACAAGTCACGAAATCTACATTTTTCACTAACAGATGAAATTTCGATAACAGGTTTAGTGTAGGATCATGGGGGTCCAAACTAGGCCCTTAAGTGGCAATGAAAATTCAGAAGAATAGAGTTAGGCAACTTAACATAAAAAATTGAATAGATTATTAACATAATTTGAAAAATATGTAAGAACATAATTTGTTGAAAATTGAATGTAGTTTCTAAGATACTTGTCCTTTTTTGGAAAGAAGTACGTCTATATGGTGAAAATTTGAAATTTCAATACAGTAGTACTACATTTTCTAGAAAAAATAAACAAAAGGTGTGTGTTTGACCAACCTAAGTACAACGAAAAATAATATTTTTATTTGAAAATTTTAACATAAGTATAGGACACATGCCCAGATGTGCCACATTTTTTTGTATTTTTTTTGCAAGTAAATAATTAGTTATGAATTTTTTATTTTTTATTTTTTTAAATATTAAAAACATGTTTTTTTGACCACCATAACTTGGTCAAAAATTTATGAAATTCAATTATTTTTTTAATCCTATAGTATGAGAAGCATAGAATGTGCTATATCTTTTGGATTAACAAAAATGTGAAATTGTTTGAAGATTATAGATGTTTTTTAATCAACCTATTAATCAAGAATTTAGTCATAATGCATGTAGAAAATCAATAACAATTATTTATTAAATTCAAAATAAGGCATACCTTATATTGATAGAAAGCTGACAATTTTCTTAATAAACCCTTTTTCTTTCATCAAATTTAGATAAAAATGACTTTTTGTCATATCACCACTTTTTGGACCCCCATGATCCTACACTCACCCAACACCTAGAGGATATAAGCTACAAACTAGTGTCCTAAATCTTACATTTTTAGATCTGAGAAAAACAAGGATAGTCTAGGGCATACTATACCCTAGAATATCTAGATCAACATAAAATATTAATACCAAGTGCATCTGTGTTTTCCCTTCTCATTTTTAGAACTTAAATTTGATTGTCTACATCTAGTTTATCATAAATCATTTCATATTGTTGCATTTGCATTCTTTTCATGATTAGATCATTGCATTTATAATTTAATCAATTAATTATCATTCAAATCACATCATCAATTCACACACACAAATAAACATTGGATTAAAGCTCTAATCCACCATTCTAGCTCTCCCCAATAGGTTTGTAGCTAATTGGTTCTTGATGTCATATTTATTGCAATCCCAAAACAATTGGGAAGAGGCTCTTCATCCTTTTCCTAGTCAAACATTTTGGTGAACCTGACTGTTTCAAACACTTTAACAACTTTGAAACTTGGTCTATCATTTCCAACTCTGAATTTTTGCATTCATCATTTGCATACCTAATTTTCATAAAAAAAGAATTGAAAAGGGAAAAAAATGGCATTGAATTTTGCATCTAGGGCTCAATTCAGTAATTGAAAAATAGGATTAGTTCATGTTTGCATTGATAACTTGAATTAGGCCTAAAATCAAATCTAAAAGAGTTCAAAACATTCATTTAGGCATTTGCATATAGTGAAAAAGTGAAAAAAGTGCATTGTTATTTTTACAAAAGCATAAAGAATTTCAACTTTCAATTTTTTCGAGATAAGATCAATCAATTTATATGCTCTACATTCTGAAAATTGTATTTCCAAGTTACATTAATCATTAAGGATATTCAAAATTGCTTGCATAATTGTATTTCATGTTGCAAACTCACAAAATCTATTGAATTTTGAATAGGTATGTACTCTTAGACCTACATAGTCACACAAAAGAACACTTAAACATTGTAAAACACATCCAAACTTTGATTGTAGAAAAAGAACGTTGCCAGTCTAGGGTGTACTACACCTAGACTAGTCAAATTTAGCTCTAATTTGGATCACAAACCTATTTTTTTCTTCTATGTGGCTTTTCTTTTTAATTTCATATTTTGTGTAGTTTATTGTGATGGTCTTGTACCTTTCCCTATATAGTATACTTACTCAAGCATTATGAAAATCATATGAGCTTCACACCTTGGTGTCCTACTACTAATACCCCAGTGAGATAAAGTTTCAAACATATGGTATCTCACACTATAACTATATCCATTGTGGAGACTAAGTCCTTTAACTCTTTCACACAAGGTGTGGCTTCAACCCAATCCATTTTGGATTCCATTCCTCACCACACATTACCCATAGCCATTTGACAACCTAGCATTTATGTAGACTTAGGGACTGCTATTGCCTATGTTCTTGAAGATAAGCTGAAAAAATTGGACAAGGATTTGGAAGGTCTTCAAGATTACTTAAGTATTGAATCCTTAGTGGGAGAGATGGTACCTATTGTGGACAACCTTATGAATTTTATAAATGATTCTCAAGGAATAAAGGTATTGTGTATTCTATCTCACATTGTAGATGCTAACATATCTAGGGTAGCTAGTTGCACTCAATCATTCATAAATGCTCAAAGTTAAGGAGGAAAACAAGTTTCCTCTCCTAGAACCATACTTTCTATTCCCACATTTACACCACCAATAGTAGCATCAACCATACAATTTACCAATGGCATAAACACAAGCTTAGGGTTTCCTAATGTGAATCATAGTTTTGTCACATCACCCTTAACACCACCATGTTCATCACCTTTCATAAACATGCAACATAGTGACCCATTGGTCACTCACTCTAGTTCACCTTATTGAACAAAATCTCAAAACATGTCACCAACTGATCTAGTGATAAACCAACTTTTATTAAATGTGACATCATTTTAGTAAAAAAAATCAATGTTAAATCAAAATCAAAATGGTAAACCTCCACAATATCTTACACATAAACCTTTGTCGATTGCTATCATGAAAACAAGTTCCTATACCTTGAAAGATTGAGATATCCTTATTTGAGAATTACAATGGTAAGCGTGATCCTAACAACCATGTTTTAGCTTTTACTATATTATGTAGTGACTTCATCTTTGAAGACAAGCTCTTAGCTAAAATCTTTCTTAGATCGTTGAAATATATGGTCTTGGAATGGTTTTGCTCATTACTGAATAACTCTATAAAGTCATTCACCCAAGTTTTTAGTGTATTTCTCAAACATTTTCAAGAAAAAATTGGTCCTCAAGTGACGTTTACTAACTTAGTGCATTATAAACAAGGACCCAAGGAAAATATAACAAACTTTATAGGATAGTATCAAATGCTTTACTAAAAAATCTCATATAGTCTTCCTAACACTAATACTCAAATGGTTTTTATAGGAAACTTGCAACCTAAAACATTCAAGATAAGATAGTGTTGATGAAGTATCCATCATTTCAATACTTTTGTATGGTTCTTTGTGATTATTAGATATCGGTTAGTTAATATGAAGGAACATCTTCATCAATTCTTAAGTTAGTCAATCCAAATCCACACCTCAAATCAATTACCCATCATTCAAAAATAAAAATAAAAAACTTCATTAGAACAAACACTCCTCAAACTACCAATAATATTGAAACATATTTTGCTACCACAAGTAATAATCCTTATCAATTTTTGCCTAGAGATTGACAATTCACATAATTTATTGATTCTCTTCATGCGATAATGTTACAACTATTAAGAAAGAATGTAATTCAACTCCATGTGATTAGGCCAGTTGACACAAGTAATCCATTTTCACCAAATTTCAATGTAAAAGCATTTTGTCCATATCACCGTATACATGGACACAATATAGAAATATGTATGTGTACTAAGCACTAGGTGTAAGATATAATTGATTCTAATGAAATCTAGTTGGCTGGTGTTGATGAAAAAGGAAATAAGTTAGTCTCGTCACCTAACTAAAAATTGCAAATATTTATCAATCTGTTACCAAGTCATTCATCAAACTTTGTGCAATGTAGTGATAATGTTGAATAAGATGATGATATGTGTGACATGATAAATACAATTGAAGTTCAATATTGTAAGGATCAAACCACTTTGTTGTTAGAAATTTCTTTTAATCATAGTGATGCATCCATACCAACACTTGATGGTCCTCTCTACATCACTAATTGTATTCATGAAAAACGCACAAGTGGAATACTCATTGATCCCATGTGTCTATAGAATGTGATCATTGAAGAATTTGTATTTGTGCATGAACTTTACAAAGACAATTATAAGAAATAAAAAGCATGGCTAAAATCTTATGATGGTTTCATTCACCCTATGATAGGTTCGATAACACTCCCACTCAAAGTTGGAACAAAATAGTTGGATGTCTCATTCACCATTATCTCGATGTCAGATCAATTTTATTTGAAGTTAGGCTACTCATGGTTGTGATCAATGAATGTAGTCCCATGAATTATACACAAACGCATAAAGTTTCCATTTAAAAATAAAATACATATAATTTTTCATAGTTGGTTTAAACATTTAGCTTCTCATGAAAAAATTTCATTAGATTATTTTTGGCCTCAACTTATTTAACCTATTAAACCTTGTGAAGATCAATTTTTCATAGAATATAATTTTTTTAAAGCTAAATGTATAACGGACATGTCCCTTAGTAATATCCTACTCAAGGTTCCTCGATGCACTGAGACTTTAATGGATATTTCTCCTACCCTAAAGGTAATAGAGGAACATAACTATGAACTGTGTTTCCTCCCTTGATCACCTGGCATGTATGTTGTGGTTCCACCTCCAGAATCTTATAAAAGAACAAGGGATAATCGTATATAGTCAACTTTGTTCCTCCAAAATAAAAATAATTTTATGTACCTAAGAACATAGTGATCTCTCAACCTACAATAGTCCCTCCATTTCCTCCTCCAAAGGAAGAAAAGAGACCTATGTTGAAAGAGACCTATATTAGAAGATGTACCTTGGTTAATCCTTCAAAAGTTGAAACCCATGTTAGAAGAAATAGAAGTGCTAAGGAGGGTAAAAATAGACATCATGCCATAGATCACTAACTTGTTGAAAAGAATAAAAATGGAAAACCACCAATCCAAACCAACTTCAATGAATTACCTCCCACCCATCAATCCTTGTCATCACCTGGCTTCACTCTACCACCCTCACCAAACCATGAAATTAAACCTCACATATCACAACCTAAACAAAGAATGAAGTGTGAACGTATAGGTGATATTATTCATAAGCCACCTATTGCACAATAAACTTGGATAGTGAAGATGAAGCTAAGATAAAAGAACAAGTGCATAATGAATACTCCTTATACACCACTTGTTGTCATTCCTTTGGTATATTGTCCACCTTCCATTAATGATGAGTAAGATTAACATGTAGACTATTTTCTTTAGATTGTCTCACATGCGTAGTACCTTTTATATGCTTATTTTTATTTGATTGCACATGATGTGATCTCCCATGATATGCTGCTTGGTGTTCATTTATGTTTATGAATTTTCTTTGGATGACCCTTGTTGTTCTTCTTAGCACAGGATACAAAGAAAATGAATTCCTCATAAAATCCTTATATTTGTATCTCAATTCATCTTTATGTCATACACATTTTTTGTTGTTTTGTGTCTTCCTTTTGGGGTTGATGCAATGCAATGAGACATTTATGTCTCTTCCATATTTACCCAAAAGGTTTGTTTTGTCATCTATATGTGTATTTCTTCCATCGTGTTCATAGTTCCACAAGTATATGGGGGAATTATGTCAATTCTGAGAATAATCATATTATATATTATCAAAGGTCTATACTAACCATGAATACATGGGTCCCTTATGTGATATTTTTTTTCTTATTATGTGTTGTGATCCCACAATAGTGGTTTACGCTTTCTGGGACATCTTGATTTTTGCTGAAATCATATATTTTTTGAAAATATAATGATTTAAGCCTTGAAAAGTTCCATTTAAAGGATTCCAATTAAAGAGGCTTTGATCAAACCACCTTAGATCAAACACCCTTGGATAAAACCTCGCTAGTTTTAAACCATACCTATAATAGAGTCTCGTTTACACCTATCAAAATGCTGATAAAAACCCACTTTTGATTTAACTTTTGTCAGATCAAATGAATTCATTTAATTTTTATTTTTTGTAAGTATGTAGTCTTTATTGTAAGATTCCCAAAAAGTATAATTTTAAATATATTTAATTTGATTATTATATTTATTTTTTATTTCTTGTGAGTGTAGGTTTTTCACCAAAAATCAAGCTATTTGTTCTACACATGTGGAAAAATAGTAGATTATAAAAAAGAATTCTAAAAAATATGTTCAGGCTAGGTATTGATGTCCTTGATCTAGTAAAAATTATGAATTTTGATATGCACAAAAAAAGTTATGTTGTTTATGGTCTTCCTATGTCTAAATTGTAATTGGTTTGACTTCAAAACTTGTTTAAGAAAAAAATATTCAATAGAACACTATGAAACCAAATGAACGGCTAGATATCATAGTTACAAAGCTAAATTAAAAAAAAAAATTATCCTTCATAGAAAAAAATTTATGTTGTTTATGGTGAGCATCACTCTTTAAAAATGGTGTTTATTGTTAAAAACTAGTTTTCAAAGGAGATGGAAAAAGAAATGCAATTTGATTCAATTTTTTTTTTTAATTATATTTAGAATCTACAAAAAAAAGTCACAAATCACTAGTTTGCATCATCTTCAAATTACTCATGGTTTGGTAGCTACAAGTGCCTGAAAGTGAAGATTTAGTTAAAAAAAGTCAGTTCAATGTCCAATTTGGCCAAAAATTGTAAACCAGTAATGTGGAATCACCATCAGCTTTGTCTTGGGGAAACCCCTTTTCATGAGTTAGCTCTATTGGGAACATATCATTGGCATAGGGTTTTCCAATAAGCTCTCATGACCTTTGTTATTCATATTGTATTTATCATCCTACTTGCACAGGTTAAAGAAATTGCTCAGAATTGGGGTTTAGCAATTACTTTCAGGTGGGGGAAAGCATTATATTATGTGCTTCACTTTTATCAAAGTTATTGGGTTATAACTCTTAGTATGGTTGGCATGGGATCACACCTAGTGAAATCTATCCTCACTATCCATTGTGTGTTTCTCATTTTGTTACTTTTAGAAAGCTCACCTAGTGAATATTGAAAGTTTCACTAGCTTGTATTGCTTTAGTTCATGGTTTACCTAGAAAATATCAGACTTTGTTAGTCTATGAATAGTAAATGCCTTAGGTATGGATCCTAGTAATAATTTTGTGGAGCTTACTAGTTCATGATTGTCACACCCTCCTTCGCATGTGTACATTATGTTTGCATCTTGTTTGCATTATTTTTGCATCTCATTTTGTATTTTTTTGCATTTTGTGCCATTTTTTAATCATACATTTATGTTGCGTTGCATCACATTTCATACATGTGTGTTCCTTTGTACTCATGTTGTCTTGCCATGGGATCTTGAATCCTAGGGGCTAGCATCCCCTAGATTCAATGTCATCCTATCTCTCCAATATTTGGATAGTTGAACCCTTGACATATTCTTACTTTAGTGCGAGTCTGAGCGTAAGTTTATACTCTCAATAAAGTGGGGGCTGAATGTAGGATTGAAATTGTCACCCTTGACAATTTCACACTAGGTTAAATTGTTCTCCCCTATGTGCTTGGACCTCTAATGCATTTATTTCCAATTTTTATAAACATTATTGGAAAATTAAACATGGGAATTCAATATATGCATTTAATATTTCCTCCAACACTTTTGATTCCTAAAAAGAAATAATCTAGTCTAGCATGCACTATGCCCTAGACCACTTAATTTGGCCTCAAATTTGAATATGACAGTGTCGGTAATTTATTATTTTAATTTCTAATTTCAAATTTTATTTATCAGTATTCAATTTTCTAGAAATTAGAAGAATTGCATATAAATACAAGGTATTTTCAATATTTGAAAAGAGGAAGCAAGCAAGTGAATTCAATTGGGAAAATCAAGTGTCATAAAATAATTCAAGAGTAGTCAAGAGCAAAATTATCAAGATTATTACAACATTTCATCATCTAAGCATCATGTCATGTGTTATGTAAGTTTGTCATATGTTTTGTATGCATTTTTTTTGTGTGTACTAACACTTGTAGGTCATCAAATAAAATAAAATCAAGTGACAATTGATCCTTGAAGGTGATGAGTGTGACTTCATTTCATCATGGAGATTAGATTTGAGTGGTGAGTTGCAGCAAGTTGGCAATTCATTATTTATTTGTCAACTAGCCTCTATCCATACAAGTATACACTCTCTTTTATCATAATTTTCCATTGTGGACGTAGAAATACCAACATAGAGTTTGACTTAGGAAAAACCCTATATGGAACAACCCTTCCTCTCCTCTTATGTGAGCAGGTTGTAGATCTAATGCAAGTTAAAGTAAGACTGAAGGCTAATTGTTCATTCATGCACTCTATCCATACAATTTGACAAGTCACAAAATTTGTATTTTCTAACTAATAGACGAAGTTCTAACAACAATACCCAAAGGATAAAAGCTTCAAACTAGTGTCCTAAAGCCTACATTTTTAGATCTGACAAAAAGGAGGATACTATAGGATGTATTGTGCCCTAGACTAACTAAATCAACATTAAATTTTAATACCAGGTGCACTTGTCTCTGCCCTTCTCATTTTTGGAACTTAAATTTGTTTGTCTACATCCAATTTATTAGAAATCATAACAGATCGTTGAATTTGCACATTTTTCATAATTAGATCATTGTATTTATAAATTAGTCAATTAATTATCATTCAAAGCACATCATCAATCCACACACACACACACAAATAAACATTATATTAGAGCTTTGATCCACCATTCTAGCTCTCCACAATAGGTTTGTATCCAAGTGGTTCTTGAGGACTTCTTTAATCGAGTCCCAAAATAATTGGGAAGAGGGTCTTCATCCTTTTCCCAATAAAACACTTATATATATGTATGTATGTACATATATTAATTGATTGGTAAATATAGTCTACAAGGCAATACTTGGTATATTCAATAAAAAAATATTATATGGTTTGGGCTGCTCCAAAAATGTAGGGCCATAAGGAAAAGTACCACACCCAAAAGTAAGGGTGTTGAACAAAGCCTAAGGATCTCAAGAATATGATTACAACAAGTATCTAGTTCAATTGGGAATTTTAACATTAGCTTTTGTATGAGACCAAAAATTATTTTATGGTGGTCCTCATCATTTTAAAAGTATCTAGTTATTTTACACCATAGTGCAATTGTTGTGGGCCACCATAGTAGGATTTTGAGAATTGAAATCTAAAAATTAGGTAGTTTTGACTCCTTTATCTCAAAATATCACAAAAATATTACTTGATGAATGATTGATTTTTATGTCCTAAAGATTATCCTAACAAGTTATCTTATCATCACAAGTGAAGGAGAAATCCTTATCCTTTTGTGTCATGTTCTTATTGGCACTTCTATCATTGAATCCCACTAGGAAAGAGAGGAAACATGAGCATTAGGAGGAGACAAGGCATTAATTAAACCACCTCTTGGATAGCCTAGATGGGATTTTTCTCAGCTCCACTTCATTGGGATACTCAACCATTGACTCGTGCATGTTTCTAGAATCAAAATTTTGAGAATGCTTTGAAAAAGAATCACTATCCTATAATGTGCCTAAACTTGGAGTAATGAATAGGAGAAAAATTATTCCACCATGAAGCTCTTCTATTTAAATTTAAATTGGGTTTTGATGCATTTGCAACAAGGTTCCCAATATTGTAGAATCTATAGTAGTGAAAAGATAAACCCTCATAAATTTATAATTTAGGGGTTAAGTCCAATTGGAGTTATCCAATCTTTAAAATTATCTTTTCCAATGGATTTTTTGAGGTGTTTAATTGCCCCAAAATGTTAGCAAAGATTATATTGGTTCTAAATCTTATAATGCCATTTTTTTTTTCCATTAGGTCCTTGTTTGTTCACTAAGGCTTCCCTTTTTCCTTAGTTTATAATTAAGAAATAAAATTTAGGAATTCATTTTTGTGTTTTTCCTAATTGGTATCCTCTAAGCGTCCTTTTGGTGTCAAAAAATTTACAAAGTTTGAGAAAATTCTAAGCCTGGTGATTTTTTAAGATTTCTCCATGTTCTATTAGATTATTAGGTTGTCAACTTATTCCTTACCTTTATTCCATTCACCTGACATCCCAAAAACATGCCTTATAAAATATTAATTTCCAAAGTATCAAACTCGATTATATCTTGATGCAAATTTATTGAAATATTTGATCCTCAATCCCTCAATATTTTCATTAAAATTATATGTCTTGCTATTTTTTCAAGCCATTAGGATTCCCCTTCCATATTAGCCCACCACCAAAGTCTTTGTTATCAAATTTTTCTAGTCTTTTGGGTTGAGGAGTTAGGCCATCCCTAACCAAAATACCTCATTTGGTTCCACAATGATTCCTTGTTAGATTAATCATTTATTTCCTAATAATTAATTAATATCGAATCAAATTTTAAGCTAATTTTACTTTACCCACTTAAGCTAAACTTAGGAGTGTTTATTTTATTTTATTTTATTAGATTGAGCTATTATTAGATAATTTTGTCTCATCACATGTGATGTTGACACTTTTCATGATTTAATCCCTTTCTTATTTATGGTTTTATCTTATAAGAACTCTGAATCATTGTATTATAAGCTCCCCAAAATTTTAGTGAAAGCTTTTGGCATCTCTTGTAAGTTTTTATTGTTGAAGAAATATTAAATCACTATTTGTAACTCTTGTGCACTTGAAAGGTGTTCTTGTTTGTTGTTTGATTCCACCTTGTGTGTGTTTTCACAATTCTAATATGGTATAAGAGTGTGGATTCAACAAAACCCTTCTAAAATTTTGAGGTTTTTCTTCAATTAGGGTTACATGGGCATCAAATCTGGAATCTTTACAAAGCTCACCATTACATTCAAGAGGTTGAACAAAAAAATATAAATTTTCCCTATTTCACTAATAGGAGCTTTTGAAGAATTTTTTTTATCTAAGAGATTGCATGAACCAATGGATGTCATAGCATACAATTTAAAAATAAAAAATTAATACTTTTTAGGGCACATTGACAACACACTGCTCATAGTGTTCTACCTTTGGTGCTCCTACCACATAGGTGCTTTATCGATAAGAACCCATAACTCCATAAGTCTCCTACATGCAATGGGTTCCATTGGTGACCCAATGGATCACTTCCATCAAGCACCTAGTCACATTGTGACCACTAACAATGACACAAATATTTAATATTTCATTGAATATGTTGCACCAATTGAATTTTTCTAGCAGTGAATCAAGACAATAATATCCTAGCAATTGACTCTTTGCTAGCAGTTGATTTTTTTATTGGTAAAGGGAATATTCCCTCAAATATTCTACCAATGTTAGTAGTATGTACACTGGTAGGGCCCCTTTTTAGCCCCCTTTGTGCCCTAAAAGAGCTTTTTTTTCTTCTTTTGGCCATAACTTGGGCATACAATATCAAATTTTGGCAAACATGATATCATTGATTTTTCTTAGATTTGGTCGTAGGTGCAATATGCAACCTATTGAAGTTAGATGTAATATTTTTACTCCCAAGATCACAATTTTGACTAGATTCTCTATTTTTCATGATTCTTCTAGCATTACAAAGGTCTTTTAGATATCTTCATAGATATCCATGTACTTTATCTATATTTTTCTCCAAGTACATTTTATTCATGCTATTTTTTGTTTTCACATTTTGGTGAATTATTTGGACGTTTTAGCCCTTGGAAACCTTTTTTGTGTTGGATGACTTGTTTTTGGATATTCTACATTTATTTCCAATGTTTTGTCCTATTGTGTTATTTTAGATATATTTTGTAAGCACTTTCTCTTTTAGGGTATGTGCAAGATCATGATGGACCAAAAAGTGGCGATATGATGGGTTTTTGTAGGGTGTGTGGCTGATGACTTTTTTTTAACCCAAAATTGATGAAACAAAAAGGGTTTTTATAGGAGATTCTTAGCTTTCCACCAATATAAATTATGCTTTACTTTGAATTTAATAAATTATTATTATTTATTTTCTATTTGAATTACAACTAAACCGAATTGATATTAATTGAAAACATCTATACCTTCATAAACAAGATCAAGACATTTTTGAATCAATAAAACATGGGTCACATCTCTATGCTTCACATACTATATAGGATTTAAAAAATAAGAAACAGAATTTCATAATTTTTGACCAAGTTAAGGTGGTTAGACATACAAAAAAATTCTATTTTTAAAAGTTGTAATAAAAAATCATAATTACACTCATTTACTTGGAAAAAAATTACAAAAAATATGCATCACATTGCGGGGACACATGAGTCCCACATATATCTGTGTAACTTATAAAAAATTATCATTTGCTTATTATGGTTAGTGGTTAGACGACACCTTACTTCTATTTTTTCCCTAAAATTTAAGTAATTAATATCAGATTAAAATTTCAAATTCTCACCAAATAGATTTTAAAAAAAATAAAACTAGTAGTTTAGAAACTACAATCAATTTTCTACAAATTCTATTCTTACATATTTTTGAAATAATATAGATAACTTATTCAAATTTTTACGTCAAGTTGCCTAACTCTAATTTTTCTAAATTGTGTGCCTCTTAAGGGCCTGTTTTTTCCATGATGATCCTGCACATACCCTTTATAGACACACTAAGATAAAGTGCCACTTTGGTGTATCTTTTGGGGGATTTAACACATCCTATTGTGCCTTTTTGTACATGCACTATGATATAAAGTGTCATGGGAGGGTTATGTAGTGATTTTTTTTTCCATAAAACCTCTGTCAAGTGAATGCCCCTTCCATGAAAACATTAAATCCTATTGATTCTTACCCCATGCATGTTTTCCTTAGTTTGCAAACCCATTCAATTTCAAGTAATTTCTTGTGCATGTTTAGATGTTATTTGCTCTCCTTCATGCACTTCTTGTTGAAACAATTTTAGTGGACCTATCATGGGTCATTTTTCACCATAATGAGGGGGTTTCTACTCTTGGTGTTAATTCTTCCTTGGTTTCATTATGGAGTGAGCTATGTATTCAGTTTTTGCTCCTATGTAATAGGAGAATGCAATGGCTGGTTACTCATACATTTTGGTGAGATGGAGCACTTACCATATAGACACTCTTGCATTCCTATTTGTGGAGGTGACCTATTTTCACTTGATCAGTGCTTTTCATACTATTGGTACCAACATTTTTGACTTGCATATTGCATGGTTGAGTACTATCATTAGGGTCACTCATTTAGATTCATGAGCTATAATTTGTATCTTCATTCGTTAAATGTTTTCCTTTATTTTTCATTTGATCATTGTTTGAGTAGTGTCATTGAAGGAACTCATGAAAACTCTTATATTCTTGATCCTTATCATCATTTTTTAGAGGGGATTATTTATTTTATCACTATAGAAGTCATCACTCGATAGTTGTCTAAAAATTTTGCATGCTTTAGTGATGTTCTTTGTGTTCTTATTCTTTTTGGGATAATTTTTTAGAGGCTTCTTAGTCTTTCATTTGCCTTTCTCTCTTTTGGAGATGATTTTTTCCTATGAGTTTTTTTCCTTTTTTCTAGTTATGAGAGATTAGATTGTTTGTACATGGGTACCTCATTAGGCCTTATTTATTGAGATCCATTCATACATTCTTTAATTTTTTTGCATTTTAATTTTATGCATTTTAGCCACTCCCTAAGTTTTCATTTAAGGAAGGGTGTCAGAGTAATCATTTATTAGCTAATATCTAATTAATATTTAATTTATTATCAGGCTAATTTCACTTTATGCACTTAAGCTAAAATTAGGAGTGTATTTTTCTTTTATTAAATTGAGCTATTATTAGATAATTTTGTCTTATCACATGTGATGTTGACACTTTTCGTGATCTAACCCATTTGGGATTTTCTCTAATAAGCACTCTCCTTCATTGTATTATAAGTTGCATAGAAGTTTAGTGAAAGCTCTTGGAATCTCTTGTAAGTTCTTTTTGTTGAGGAAATAGAAACTAATTGTTTGCAACTCTCATGCATGGAAGGTGTTCTCATTTTTTGTTTGATCATGTCTTGTGTGTGTTTTCACAATTCTGGCATTCCTAACTCTGACTCAAATTAGTTCATTTAATTCAAATTATTGGGATTCATTTTATCCTTGTAATCTTTCAACGTCATCCCCACTCTCCTACTTCCTCACCTTATAAAATTCCTTCAATATATTTATTCAATTTTTGAAATTGTCTTTCTTTTCATTCCTCCCTCATGTTGACGGTAAATTTAAAACAACAACATTAAACATAATATTTCTACCCTATTTCTCCTGAAAAAGATAGATAACTTAAACCAACCTATCTCCAAGGTCTTTGTAGTTGGTTCTCAACTATGTTGATGTGGTTCAGTGGCCTATGCAACTGTAATGTTCAAGGGGCCTACTAGTAAAAGGGATACAAACTGCATCATACAAATTAATCTACATTTGGGGGGTGTAAATAAATATCAAAAGATAAGTCAAAGCATAGGACAACAAAACATGAATGTAAACTTCCTTCAATTCAGACACACAAACTTCATAATGAGCATTATTTCCAAACAAATAAACCATGAAATGATACAATCTATAGCATAATCTATACCATTGCATTCATTCATAGTGAAAATTCAAGACATATAGATCATTCACCCTTCATAAACTTCAAAATTAATAAGAACATATCATCAACTCATCATAAAAGATTCATAGATCAATGAACACAAAAAACTTCATTCACATATAACTCAATGAAAATAGCCTCAAATTCATAATCTTCTATTGATTTACACCAAATAAGAGACATTTATGCACAACATTCACTAGCATGAATGACTATTATTCATTGACATCACCATTAAGACTGAAACTTTGAAAATAACATAAAACTATATTGAAAACTTGTAAAATATCTAAGTGTCTTTGCATAAATTTGTAAAAAGAGTTTCTAAAAATATAAAAATATCTAACTTTCTCCTTAGGCTACTAATCCTTCTTCAATTAGCTGACCTTTACAATATGGAGAGAAAAATTACATATAGACCAACCCTAACACTAAATTCTCCAGTCAAAAATTGAGATCCAAAAATTCAAGGAACCACTGGAGCTGCTTGAGATGACTACTCTATTGATCTTTAGTTCAATTTTTGATGAATCTATTGTCAAAATATGATGAAAAAAGAGGGAAGGTAGAACTACTAGGAATCTTTAGTTAAAGTCACGTCATGATCCTACAAAATAGGAGAGAAAGAGAGAGAGAGATATCCATCAGGAACTCAACATTCCACTATCACTTTATTCCTTCTTTTTTTGCTCAATCATGTATTCATCATAGCTAGTAAACACTTGTTGGAGCATATCTTCATTTGGCCCATCCGCCCAATTGTCTACAAAATTTATTCTTTTCAACTCTACAAAAGCAAGCTCTTGTATATCTCCAAGTTTAATAAGTTCCCTTCTAGCAACCTTTATCTCCTCATTGATATCCATTAGTCTATCAATCAACAAGTCATCCCCATCATCCCCCTTGTGCATTGCCTCCTCAAACCTACTATTCCATTTTTCTTTAAGTTTTTCAAGAGGGAGGCCATCTTTCAAGGGAATGTCTTCATTTACAAGCATGGAAATGACTACTCCCAACTCCTCAACTTGTTCATTAAAATCTTGGGTAGCCTCTTGTACCTCATTCCTATGATAAAAAATAGTGAGGACTAAAACCTAATAATATTGAAGGTATTTTCCATAAAGTCTACATTATCCTCCTCAAGGATGGACTGTTCCAAAAAAAATTGTCTTGACAATTTATTGATGTCCCTCAACTTCTTTGTATATTCTCTATATTTTTCATCTTGTGTCCCAAGATCCTTAGCATGTGAATTCATGTCACCAACCAACTCCAATGCATCATCACAAGCTTTATAAGCTTGAACAAGCAAGTCCTCCACCTCTTGGTTCAACTAATCTATCCATCTATCAAGCATTCCAACCTTACTCCTCATTTTTACAAGATCATTTGAACAAGATCTATATTTGGTGGAGGATGCCACTATGTCAATAAGGTTCATCTATTGATTTCTTGTTGGTTTCCCCAAATTAACAGTACCCAATTGATAATCAGTCAATTGCACATCTTGCTTATCCTTGTCCACCATTGGAATGGAACATTTAGCTATGATTTCACATGTATCTATTAGCTTTGAGGAATGAAGTACCCTAGCCTTTTTCTTGAGCCTCTCTTTCTCTATTTCTTTCATCATGTCTTCCCAATTTAAGGGCTGAGGTTGGACTATTTTTTTCCTTTCTAGGTTGAGCTTCAACCATGTTGGAGCAGCAGGAGGAGTTATCACTTATGTGGAAGAAGAAGTATCAGGAGAAACAGGTTGCCAAACTGCCTCCCTAGACTGAGAGTCAACCTCTTGTTGTTTCTCCTTCTCTGTTATTTCCTTAACCAATCTTTTAGCCTCATCTTTGTCTTTTTTCTCTTACGCCCTTTTAGCTTCTAGATCCTTTTGCAAAAGTTCTTCTAACCTCTTCACCTCTAACATTTTATCCCTTTGTATTTCAAGATCTCTAACTCTATCCCATACTTTCTTAGACTCTTGCTCATGTTTAGCAAGTGTTTTTTCCTCCTTTTCTCTCAACAAGTGTTCTTCCTCTTCCCTCCTCTTGTGATCTTCCTCAACTACTATAAATTTGGCCTCAAGGGTCTCTCTATCTCTCCTCTATTGAGCTTTCTCTTCCTCAAGCTCATGAATCTTTTGTAACATAGCTAACTTATCCCTTTATTCTTTAGTCTTCAATTCTTGTTCTTTTTGTTGCTGCAACAAATCTTCCTTTTCCTTTTGTTTCTTTGCTAGCTCTTCTTCTTTAGATTTATCTTCATACTCTTGTTTCCTAGTAAGTTCCTCTGCTTGTGCTTTGGAATCCACTTCCTTCTTAGCATCCTTGAAGAGTTTCCATTGATCCTCTGGGGTGAGAACATGCTTAGTCCCCACATCTTCAGTCTCTTCATTGGGTGCAATCACAAGAGTTTCCTTGTCTAATTGGGTAGCCTCTGAATCAGTATCAATATCATGGATCTCAACCTCATGCTCTTTCCATTTTAAAGATTCAACCTCCTTATGAAGGCTTCTAGTGGGAATCTCCTCAATAGGTTTCTTTGTATGGGGAGGTTGAGTTGAGGTTTTACCTCTAGCAATTGTTGAAGCTCCACGTTGAGATGAAGTATCTTCTCCAGCAATTGAGGTCTCAAGGTGAGATGAGTTTTCTTTTGTAGCAATTGTAGTTCCTTCACCTTGTGATTCAAGGATATCCTAAGTTGGTACTACTGGATGAGGTTCCTCCCCATAGTTAGGAGGGAGAAACTCTGATGGCTCTTTAGGAGTTGTCCTCTTCATTCTTCTATACCCTTGGGTACCTATAGCTTTCCTCTTCTTAGAAGTTTGAGCCTTTGGATCCTTTATCCTCATCACCACCCACTCAATACTTCAATCCATCACTGTCCTTGCAATTTTCCTAATATCAATGGACTCTTGCTCATCCTAGTTTACTGAATCCAAGTCCTTAGTACCTATTTTTTTAGCCTCATACTGGGGATCCAAGGTTACACCATCATCTGATAATGTATCAATAATATCTTCCTTCACCCCATACTCGACCATTAATGGGATGGGAAAACTTTCATATTTCCTCCTTCTTACATCATATTCATCTTGTAGATCAATCCAAAAATCTTCTAACAAATTGAAATGCTTCTCAAAGATAGCAGGGAGCAAACCATTCATCTTATGCTTGGGATCAAAACACTTCTGAGATGTATATAAACCCAATTTCAAACAAATCAATTCATCACAAATTGCCTTAGTAGCCACATTATGTGTGCAACTAGATACTCTCCTAACTTCATGGAAAATTTATGGCAACCAATCTTATGCTTGCTAGCAAATTTAAGATTGACTCCTATGGCCTAATAGATGAATTCCATAAGGAAAATTCTGTTACTATAGCATATTGGAAGTAGATGAGAATGGTCATCAAAACCTTCCAACCTAAAGTAAGTAAACTTGGGGTATTGAATGTAACAATGTCCCCATTCTACAACAAACACCATGGCTACCCTACTTAATCTATACCCTGCATCAATTTTCAACCGATTAATGATAACATACAAGAATGAATCATTAACCCTTCTATAGTGCAACTCTAATGTTTACAAAGTTAGTTGATCATAATGATACCACACTTTCTTCTATCCAAGGGATTATCCCAATACTCCAACTACATTCAAACCAAGGAAAATTCCCCTCCTTGTAGCTACATACACTACATAAGAAGTCATGAAGAAACTCTTTGTTTGCCCCACTCTAAGCATCTGATTATGTAGCATCTCTGACAAAATAATTGGCCAATCAAATTATTGCTTTCCATCCAAAATGGTTTGAATGAATGGAAACATCCATTCCTAAAGTGTGAAGAATCCCTCTTTCCAAACACTGTGGAAAGCATCATGATTATGTCACCAATCTCCTTATTGAAATATGCTCTCTTTGGCTGATCAAGAAACTTAGTAAAGGATTTTATTTCCACCGTCATCCATTTCTTGTTCATGTGGGTCTTGTTAGCTTCGTTGTGGTTGCTATACAATTGCAACGCCTCTTCTTCATTGAGTTGTTTGGGGTTCTGTGATGTAGGTGCATCAAATATGAACCTTATCATTTGTGGAGTGAGATCAATGATAATATTCCCTTGCAAGTCCACACATTGCCTTGTTTTTGGGTTGTAAGCTCCTGTTGTACTAAGTATGAGCTCTAGACATTGAACTGATAGAAGATAGAGGGCAACATGTTCCAATCTGGATTGAACAATTCTTTTTGTTCTCCGTATTGTATCCTCTATGAAAGTTTCTTCAACCAACGCCTCATAGTTGAATGGCCCTAAGTTTGTATCAGTGATATTAGCCCAGTCAAAATCCACCTTGCTAGCTGTAAGAGTGGGACCATTGTGCTTGTATCTCAAGGTGTAAGGGAGTTGCTCCACCTTTATCTTCTTAGGATTTGTTGGCCTTGAAATTTCTGCAACCTAGCTCCTTCTTTGAGAAGCTTCTTCGGATGCTCCTAACATTTTTCACTCCTACAAAATAGTCCTATATTAGATCAACAAAGACTTGGAAACCATTACATCGATATTACCTTTCATATCATCTTATATCCATCCAAGGAAAATCTACATACTTAGTCAAAATTTTCTCTTATCAAAAGTAGAGCCAAGAGAGAATCAAGAATAGAAAGCCTTTTAACATAGGTGGGAGAAGGATCGGAATCAAGATGAGACTAGAACCAGGATTGGAATGGAAACCGAACCCAAAACCAGCTGATGGTTCCAAGTTTGTTTCCCACTTTGGTTCCGCTTCCACCAAAAGAAGAAGGACGTGGACCAGAATCAACATTCATCGAAAGTGGGTTCATTTTGGGAATTGATTCTAGTTTATGCAAACACTTATGGAACGAGTTCATTCTCAGATCCACTTCTGCTAGTTTATTATTCAAATAAAGCACATTTAAACACACAGTCATAGCGACCTCAAACTTATATCACTTAAAACCATAAGGAAACTTTAAATAAGGGGTTTAACCTAACCCTTAATAGGACAAAACCAAATTTGAAATTTTTAGGGCATGATATTTTAAAGGTCAATGTACAAATCCTAGTTTGTGTGACTCGTTGACTTATAGAAATTAGGTCATCAAAACCCTTATGTCAAAACCATTAACTTAACACAATAATACGATCAAAGGGGTCGTCAAATAGATTCAAAAACTTTTAAAGCACAGAAGATCCCTCAAAATGAAATCCTAGTTAAGACTAGGGAATGATAGTACGGAAATGCCACCAAAATGAAGAAAACAATAGTAGAATGACAAAACAAACTGGAAAATCCAAAAAAGAAAAAGAGAAAATAGGAGGAAAATAAAACCAAACCAAAAACAACAAGAAAAAAAAGAAGGAAACAAGCAAAGATCAATGAAAGAATGTTTCAAAAACGTGCAAAGAACACAAGAAATGATAGAAAAGGAAAAAATAAATAGAATGGGAAAAACACCTACCTCAAAATGCCACCAAGAAAGGTTGAAAATTTGACAAGAATCTACTCACCAACGTGCTTGCAACCAAATCATGATCCTCTCAAAGTTACTCAGGCTCAAGCTCATAAAAAAATGTTTTAGATAATGATTATGAGCTAAAATAACCTTGATTAAGTTTTAAAAAACATTTCATGCATGTGAGAGAATTGCAATTAATTCCATTAATGCAGTTGTCAGGCGCAAAACCAAAAATGTAAATGAGTATTCAACCAATGTGCAAATCGAAGGCAGGGCAGACACACAAGTAGAGTCAGAACAAAACAAGAAACTTTACCCAAGTCTCTTATCTAATTCTAAATCTAGTTCTAGTACCGCGATAGGGAAAAGAAAACAAAGGGAATGGGGGCAGAATTAGAACCAAAATCAAACCTAGAGCCTTTACAAAGTTTTGAGTTTGGTTTCGATTCTGGTTCTACTCCTGACAAAGGAAAAAAACACTGACACAAGGACAATGAAAAAAGAAATGAAAAAGAAGTGGGATCATACTAAAAATTAGACCCAGACAAGACACCAAATGAGGAAAAAACATAAAGGAGAAAAGCAAGAGTGAGGTCAGAACCAAAACCAAACTCCAAACTTTTACAAAGTTCCCAGTTTGGTTTCCGTTCCAATTCCGCTTCCACCGTAAGGAAAGAAAATGAAAAGAAAAAGAAAAAAATGAAAACCAAAAGGAGGAGACCATCCCAAAGGCCCAACATGAGCAAAGCAATGAAGAAATAGACAAGGAAAGGAGTGGAGCCAGAACCAAAATGAAAACCAAATTAGGAACTTTGGAAAAAGTTGTAAGTCTAGTTTCAGTCCATGTTTTGAACCTGCGAAAAAAAAAAGAAACGAGGTCTTAGGAGGAAAAAGAAAAACTCCTAAGACCCAAACAAAACACCAAGGACAAAAAAAACAAAGGGGGGCCCATTTTGACAAAAATAAATGAGGTGGCTATTCAAGGCATAACAATTGGTGACTCAGCTGGGGAAAATGGTTTACTCATTTTCAAGACACTGAAGAATTCAGTCACCTAGAACCTTTGGTTCATGAAAATTTTAAACTTCAAGTATGATTAGTTATAACAAACAAGGTTGAGCTG
This sequence comes from Sequoia sempervirens, assembly GCA_007258455.2. Taxonomy (NCBI): domain Eukaryota; kingdom Viridiplantae; phylum Streptophyta; class Pinopsida; order Cupressales; family Cupressaceae; genus Sequoia; species Sequoia sempervirens. The sequence continues at coordinate 590,241,796 of VDFB02271358.1, forward strand.
GAATCTCAAAATGTAAATCATCATTAACCACTTCAAATCTAAGTGTGTGCATGTATGGTGCATCTAGTTTGGTAAAATCTCTTTCTACTCTTAAACAACTATATTCAAAATCCAAGCTACATAAGTTGAATCCCTATGACTGTCATGCAATGATATCCTGGGTATTTCTCCACTACCAAAAAGGCATCCATAGCCCCAACTGAGATACCTCTAGTTCTCTCAAAGTATTGCCTACTACCAAACAAACATCCATAGCCCTGATAGAGATACTTGAATTACCCTTATTGTATTGAGTTTTTCATTATTCAATCATTCTCTTTTCTTCTCTTTTTATAAGCTTTCTTGAAGGAATTCTTTATTAGCTTTTCTCAATACTCAGATGTAGCAAACTAAGATTTGTGGTTGAGAATTAAAATGGACTTCATGATAGTGTTAGGATTTAAGTTTTCATGCAAATCTAAAATATAGTCACCTAGAGACAAAAAGGGGTTTAATGTAGAAAAAGAGTTCTTATCTATTTTGTGACAGATTCAACCATGGTTTACGAGATCTCTTACAATATACATATTTGTTTTTTAACCTTTCAGACCATTATATAAAAAGAACGCAAGAAACAATTCTTGAAACGAACAAAATTCAACAGACATACCTAAAAACACCTAAACCAACTTCTCTCCTAGTACCCTCAGCATATAGTGAATAACCACCCCGTATTTTGACATAGAGCAAAATGGAAGTCATCCCAAGACACAAAAAAAAAACACGAACCAAAAGAATAGAACAAAACAAATAAACAAACAAAAGAGCCAAATAATTACATATGTACAACCAATTTGAACATTAGACCTTCATGGGCCAAAATAGTGTTTTAGAAACTACCCATTGACAAGAAATGGAACAGGCTCTCCCATTAAAGTACTCAATCAAAAGGCATTTTTTCCAAGAATTTCAACAATTTGATAGGGACCCAACCAAAGTCTATCAAAATTTTGATGGTCTCCTTTCTTCTCCTTAGATTTATCACATAACAGTACTAGGTATGATATCCTAAAAGCTTTAATCTTTGCTCTTTTGTCAAACCAACATTTGACAATAGCTTGATGTTTAGAAAACTGTTGTAAAGCATCATCTCTTTGCTCTTCGAAATTCAATAAATTGGTTAGTATAACATCTATCATATCATCATTTGAATAGAATTATTGTATTTACCTAAGAATAGGTATCTATAGATGGATAGGAAAGACCAAGTCTTGGTCGTAGACTAACTTAAATGGTAAATTCCCTAAGGCAACTTTAATGTGAGTTCTATCTACCCATAAAGAAAATCTCAGTTGGGTATGCCAATCTCTAGGGTTAATTTCTAACAACTTCTTAATCACTTCCAATAGATTTTTGTTTATAAACTCAGCTACTCCATTCCCCTATGTGTAGTAATTAGAAGAATATTTTAATACTATCTTACATTCATAGGCCCATTGAATGAAATCTGCAGAAGAAAAAGCAAGGCCATTGTCACATACCAAGGCAAACGATACTCCAAACCTAGTAATGATGCATTCATTAGGGAACCTGATGATAACATCGATGGTGTTGTTTTTACAAGGCTAAGCCTCAGTCCAGTGCATGCAATAATCCGTTGTCAAAATAAATTTGTTCCCTACAGATGAATTTGGATTAATGACTCCTACAAAATCTAATTCACATTGGGCAAATGGTTGTACCTCATACACCGGCTATAGGGGAATTGCTGGATTGCATTCCTTGGATGCAGAAGTCTGACATGTATGACATGTCCTTGCATGTTGATGAGCATCATGAAACACATGGGGCTAGTAGTAACCTAATCTCAAAATTTGGTGAGCCATGGAATCAGCAGAACCATGTCCAATACCATGTCTTCCATGCAATTCTGTTATGGCTTGTTTCACTTGCTACTGATCAAGGTAGTGTAGATAGACACCCTAAAAGTTTTTGTGGTATAAAGCTCCCCCTTTGAGCATGTAGTGGGAACTCTTCAGCCTAAGTTCTCTCCTCTAAGTGGCGTTAATCCCATCTAGGAATTTATTATTTAGCAATAGAAAAATCAAATCAGCATACCAAGGGTCACTTGTAAATGATTGTACCATATATTGTTGACAGGTAATCTTAGAATCAACATCTTCCATTGTCTTGGATAAGCCTTTTCCTTTGACTAGCTTCATTGGGTGGATTTCGAGGTCAAACTCTTGTAATATTTCCATCCATTTCCCTCGTCTCTCCCCCAATTCACTCTGCATAAGAAGGGACTTTTCAGTAAGGTCAAGGACTATGGCAATAATTTTACTGCGAATGATATAGTGTCGAAACTTCTTGACAAATCACACCAGTGCAAAAGCCTGTTTCTCTAAGGGTGGATACCTAACTTCAGCATTTTTGAATGGAGAAATCATAAAGGTAATTGGCCTTCATCTCCTTCACCTTTTCACTGTGTTAAAACAACATCACAAGAATGGTCAGATGTGAAAGAATATATATAAAAGGGCTTCAAATAATTAGGGCTAGTTAAAACTTGTGCCTCTGAAATTGAATGTTTAATCTGCAAGAATGCAGATTTAGCCTCATTTCTCCACTTAATCTTAGCATTCTTCTTCATCATTTTGTTGAGGAGTTTGACGATCTTCACAAACCCAGTTATGAACTTCTGCACAAAGTTTATCTTCCTGAAAAAGGACCTCATCTCCTATTTGCTACTAGGAATGGTCAGTTTCAGAATAGATTCCACTTTGTCTGGTTCAACTAAAATTCCCTTCTCTAATATTACGTGACTTAATAATTTTCCTTCTGAAACTCTAAACACACACTTTTTTGGGATTAAGGGAGATTCCATAACTTATACACTTTGGAAGGACCTTTTAAAGGTCTGCAACATGGCTTTATCTATTCTTTGAAAAGACAGTCAAATCATCCACATATATAATAATACATTTACCTACCAAATCCTTGAATGCCACATCCACTGCTCATTGAAAGGTAGCTCCATCGTTAATAAGGCCAAATGGCATCCTTGTTAAGAAAATGTCCCCATTTAGTAGTGAAGGTGGTCTTCATCCTATCCTCGTAGTTGACCATTACCTAATTGTATCTTGAATATCCATCCAGGAATGACATCATTTGAGAACCATTTACTATTTGTAGCACCTCATCCAAGGAAGCAAGAGGATAATTTTCTTTCTTTGATGCCTTGTTCAAGTTTCTAAATTCAACACATAACCTGATCTCTCCACTCTTTTTATGAATAGGGACTAGGTTGGCAACCCAAGTGGAATATCTCACTAGAAAGATTATCCTTGTAGACAACAACTTTTGCACTTCCTTTTGAATTAAGGGCTCAATTAGGGCATTAATTGGGTGTTGCTTTTGGTGGAAAGTCTTTTCTTTAGGTTTTAGGGCGATAGTATGTGTCATTACTGACGTATCAAAAGTTTTTAAGTCTTCGTATCCCCAAGCAATTGCTGCTATATCCACTTTTAATGTTTCTAGGATTTTCTCTTGAATGTGTTTGGGGAAAGTTTTTCCAATGAACACATTCTTCTCTAGGCCTTAATCTTCCAAGTTAACTGACTCATACTTCCCTCCATCAGTGTTAGTAGGCAGCTTTTCATTGGCTTGAGGGTCAGAGTCAAAGATCCTCTCCAATGCTACAATTCCCTTACGAATGCTCTTTGTTTTTAGATTCATTATCCCTTTTGCATCACATGTTTCTGGATCCCACTCCCCCTGATCTCGTTCCAATTCATCAATAATCTACCCTTCAAAGACATTTGAACTTTCCAAGAAGGAAAGTATATGCTGGTCATGATCAAAGACCTAAAAATTTCATGCATTATATGGGATGTATGGGATCGAGACTAACTCTATTGAAAACCTTTTTAACTTAGAATCTTGCATGGGTTCCAAGGTACTTGCAGCAAAAACAAGTCCATTTGTGATCTGATTGTCCTCTCTGGGTATCAATTTCATCCCAAAGACATCAAAGTCCTCTATCAGATTCCATATTTTGTTCCTATATGCAGCCAACCTCTTGTTGTGGCATGTGTATTGACTGTAAACCTTCTTGATAATAACCTCTGAATCACCCATGACTATGAGAGTTGTAACCTTTTTCTGGTGTGCAAATATTAGTCCTCTAGCCAACATTTCATACTCTACCACATTATCGGTACAATTGAACTACAACCTATAAGAAGCAAAGTATGTTTTCCCTTTCGGGTTTATTAGTTCAACTCCCACTCCACTCCCCGATTTAGACTTAGACCCATCAAATTTAAGGATACACAATTGATCTAGGGAAGGTATTTCCTTCCTAGGACAAACCAGGGGTAATTGTTTACAAGAAATGGGTGGCGGCCCAGACTGGTTTAAGACTTCCAAACATAGTGGGTGATGTGAATGACAACCATCAAAGGTTTCATCCAAATCAAAAAACTTGTGTAGACACTTCTTCTCGAATCTGATCTTGATTAATGATAGCACAATCAACCATTGTTTTTAGCAAACCTTTGGGAATTGGAAGGTTGGCAGGGGTGGGTGTATTAGGTAACTTTTGAGATTCTATAACCTTATTTCCCAAGGTAGAATATGAAACATGAGCCTCTCCAATTAGGAGGACTTCTTCTTGTGTAACATGGGTTTTTGTTAAAATAGTGGCATCCCTTGCCTCAAATGAAAACTGATTAAGGGGTGTTTTAGGGTTGTTTTCATAGGTTTCCTCAGACTAACAGACATGGTTTAAAATGTCAATACAAGGTTGACATGTCAACTCAGAATGGATTTGGTAATGAATTTGGCACCAGTTAGGGAGTAGTAAGCTCCATAGATCAACTTCTTCTCCTAAAACCATTCTACCTTGTTGTAGTTTCCTAATTAAAACTTGCTAGTTGACAGTGGTCATGGGATCACTGTGCTCTAAAGATTGCAAGTTATCAGGATTGAACATTGAAAAGGTCATGATTTCTTCCCTCTTATATACTCCTATCTCAGTTTCCAAGTAAGCTACCTCATTAGGGTAGTCATATTCTATAATCATATGTTTGGGATGGGGCTCACTTTCAATCCTAATTTGTGTTGCTACCCCTTTCCATGGCAGCCACATATGTGAAAATTCTAAACATAGATATCCCCTAATGCTTTTCATTAGGTCTTGGCTTAGAAGCATGCCATATGTTTCAGGGATATCAACCACCTGAATATCCATATAAGTTTGGATCCGTGGGTCTGATCCAACCTGCACATGAATATTTTTCAGTTCTCCTACCACATTGACCTCAGTTTTATCTAACTAGATTACCTTCTTGTGAGTCTGAAGCGGATTCAAACCTAACTTTTTACAAATGGAAAAGGGAATGACATTACTTGATGCTCTAGAATCCAAGAGGAAGTTGTGCAAATTATTTCTAAAGATTCTCAAGCTTAGAAGGAATGACGGGGTTCCTGTCTTTCCTTTGTATAAGGCCACATTCATTTCATTGGTTGGAGTTGCCTTATTCTTTCCTTTTGACTGATCTTCCTCTTCCAAAGCTCTCAATACAATATTGTGCTGGGTAGGGATCCACTTTAAAATATCAAAGAATGACAATGAATTCTTTTATTTTTGCATCTTTGAAATGAAATCATTTTTTATTTGATATTTGGGAACAAAAGATGAGTTACCATTGTTTTGAAATTCAAGTGTGCCTTTTGGAGGAGGCGGGTTGTTTGCATTCTGATTGGGTGGAACTATGGTGTTCGAAGGAGTAGATGTGGTGAATGGGCCTTTATTTTGATTCCTTAGAAAATGACCCCCTTTTGATTGGAAGGCTTGAGCATCATATACATCCTCCTCTAGCTCATTTTCCTCTTTTCTATGGAAAGGGGGTTCTTCATCAAAAAGTTCATAAGCCATGGTTGTATTTGTAGATCTTCCATTCTTGCTAGGAGCACCCTACAATGGAGCATCGGCTTGTGAAATCTTGACCATTTTCTCCATTTCTAGGTAGTTAACCTTATAATGTGTAGCAATGCCATGCAACCTACACCAATTTGTCATAAAATTGAGATCTGCAACATTTGTAGTGTGTGATTTGTCATCACCAACTTGATAGTTATTGTAAACTCCCCCATTGTTAGGCCCAATGTTTCATTGTCTATTATTATTGGGTCTCTAGTTGTATCCCCTATTTTGGTTCTAGTAATTTTGATTGGGAGAATTTTGGTTCTAGAAATTCCTTTGGTTTTGATTGGAATTTTTCTTGGAATAATTACCTTGGTTGGGATACCCTCCCTAGTTTTGGTAATTCTAGTTTTGGTTTTGATTTTGAGGGGGGTTATACTTGAATTGTGTCATCTCATTGGTCACCTAAGATAATGTTTTCTTAAGGGTCTCTAACTCCATTGTTAGGTGAGCAATACACTCACCTTTTGCAGTGGCTACAAGTGTTATATACGTCATGGGGTTAGATCCTCTAGCTTGATTATGAGGATTTTGAACTTGTTGTGAGGGATTAGGAGTTGGTCCATTAAAGAATAATTGTTGAGATGGAGATTTTAACTTAGCTAAGGGTCCATATGCAAAATGAGACATTCTTGGGACTGTATTAAACAACAGGGTAGGATTAGGAACTTGGGAATATCCTAGGGGAAAATCCCTCCTATACCTCCTGATTGTGAACTAATCTATTGTTGTAGTTTAATAGCAAGGTGGTAAACTTTGGAAAGAGAATTAATGTCATTTGCATTGTATGTTGTTTGCAAAAACAAGCCAATAAAGGGATCTATGGCCTTCAGGTAAGCTTGGATAGCAATTTTTTCAGCCACCAGGTATGGATCTTGTAACCTCCTGTACATCCTCTAAAATTTGGTATTAAACAAGGGTAACGGTTCATGTGACTCTTTCCTGATAGTGGAAAATTGGTGATATAATATTGCAGGATCCACATAGACCCTGAATTGGTTAATGAATGCATCCTGTAAGTTTGTCCAACTCAGGATGGATCCAGTAGGTAGATTTAGATACCAATTATAATCCATGTCTCCTAATGAATAAGGAAACAACCTACATGAAACATCATAGTGGGAAATCTGAGCATGGGTACATGCATCTTTGAATGCATGTATGTGCTCTTCAACACTTCTTGATTCACCATGAGCATACTGTGGAAAAATTTCTCCAGGTTCTTTGGAATTTCATGTATGCCACTAGGAATGACTCCTAGTGGTGAAGGATTGTTGGAAAATAATGCCATAGGTGTTGGTGGTGGTGGATTTGGTTGTGCCACCTGTGGTATTGGTGGAAACCCGGGTGGAGTAAGTGGTTATGTTAACAATGGGATCAAAACTCTACGAGTTGTGGGTTTAACAAGGGTTTGGAGTTCAACAAATGGTTCTAGATTCTTCATAGATCTAAAAACTCTTTCAAACCTTTCTAGTGAAAAGGACCTGATTTGAGCCAGTTTGTTCCTCTAGGCCCTCCTTCTAGTGCCAAATCTGTTGATGGTCAATTTAACACATCAATGTTAAACATAATATTTCTACCCTATTTCTCCTGAAAAAGATAGATAACTTAAAGCAACCTATCTTCAAAGGTTTTTGTAGTTGGTTCTCAACTATGTTGATGTGGTTCAGTGGCCTATGCAACCGTAATGTTTAAGGGGTCTGTTGGTAAAAGGGATACAAACTATATCATATAGATTACTCTACATTTGGGGGATGTAAATAAATATCAAAAGATAAGTCAAAGCATAGGACAACAAAACATGAATGTAAACTTCCTTCAATTCAAACATACAAACTTCATAATGAGCATTGTTTCTAAATAACTAATCCATGAAATGATACAATCTATGGCATAATCTATACCATTGCATTCATTCATAGTGAAAATTCAAGACATATAGATCATTCACCATTCATAAACTTCAAAATTAACAAGAACATATCATCAGCTCATCATAAAAGATTCATAGATTAATGAACACAAAAAAATTCATTCATAAATAACTCAGTAAAAATAGCCCCAGATTCAGAAGCTTATATTTATTTTCACCAAATAAGAGACATTTATGCACAACATTCACTAGCATATGAATGACTATTGTTCATTGACATCACCATTAAGAATCAAACTTTGAAAATAACATTAAACTGTATTGAAAACTTGTAAAATATCTAAGTGTCTTTGCATAAAGCTGTAAAAAGGGTTTCTACAACTATAAAAACATCTAGCTTTCTCCTTAGGCTGCTAATACTTCTTCAATTAGCTAACCTTTACAATAGGAAGAGAAAACTTACATATAGACCAGCCCAAGCACTAATTTCTCCAATCAAAAATTGAGATCCACAAATTCAAGGAACCATTGGAGCTACTTGAGATGACTACTCTACTAATCTTTAGTTCACTTGTTGATGAATCTATTGTCAAAATTTGATGCAAAAAGAGGGAAGGTAGAACTGTTGGGGATCTTCAGTTAAAATCATGCCATGATCTTGGAAAATAGGAGATAAAGAGAGAGAGTTGTCCATCAGGAACTGAACATTCCACTGCCACTTTATTCTTGCATTTTCTACTCAAGCATGTACTCATCATAGTTGGTAAACACTTGTTGGATCATATATTCATCTAGTCGGTCCACCCAATTGTCTACAAACTTTATTCTTTTCAACTCTATAGAAGGAAACTCTTGCATATCTCCAAGTTTAATAAGTTCCCTTCTAGCAGCCTTTATCTCCTCCTTGATATTCATTAGTCTATCAATCAAAAAGTCATCCCCATCACCCCCCTTGTGCATTTCCTCCTCAAACCTACTATTCCATTTTTCTTTAAGTTTGTCAAGAGGTAGGTCATCTCTTAGGGGAAATTCTTCATTTACAAGCATGGCAATTGTTGCTCCCAAATCCTCAACTTCTTCATTCAAATCATTGGCAGCCTCTTGTACCTCATTCCTATGATAAAAAATAAGTGAGGATAGAAACTTAATAATATTGAAGGTCTTTTCCATAAAGTCTGCATTATCCTCCTCAAGGATGGATTGTTCCAACAAAGTTTTTCTTGACAATTTATTGATGTCCCTCAACTTCTTTGTATATTCTCTATATTTTTTATCTTGTCTCCCAAGATCCTCAACATGTGAATTCATGTCACCAACCAAATCCAATGCATCATCATGGACTTTATAAGCTTGAACAAGCAACTCCACCTCTTGGTTCAACTGATCTATCCATATATCAAGCATTCCAACCTTACTCCTCATTTGTACAAGATCATTAGCCTCCTTCTTACTCAACAAAACTAGTGTTTCCAAAGCAACAGTTTGAGAGGAAATAGGGGTAGATACATCCTTCAGGAACCTATGCAATTTTTCTAATTGATTCTTAAGCTCATCTTTTCTTTGTTTTTCCTTTATCATCCTAGATTTGGTGGAGGATGCCACTATGTCAATAAGGTTCATTTTCTGATTTCTTTTTGGCTTCCCCAAATTATCAGTCAATTCTATATCTTGCTTATCCTTGTCCACCATTGGAATGGCACATTCAGCTATGATTTCACTTGTAT
>VDFB02271358.1:590251460-590489120 GCA_007258455.2 Sequoia sempervirens
TTTTTTAAAAAATATATTTTTTATTTTTTTAAAAATATATTTTTTATTTTTTTAAATATATTTTTATTTTTTTAAAATATATTATACATACAAAATTACATAACCAATAATAGATAATAGATTTTGGTGAATATATCTAGGTATGTCAATATGCTTGAAAAACTAATTTTAATTAAAAAACTTACTAACATCATTAAAAGGCAAGCTTTTAATTATAAAAAATTAACATTAGAATTATTTAACATTTGAAATAGAAAATTTAAATATTATATTATAATAGTTTATAATTTACTTATATAGTATTTGGATAATAGAAACAATTTTGATTGATTGTATTTTCAAGTTCCATTATTGAATTTTAAACTTATATAATCTATATATCTTGAATCAATATTATAATTTAAAAAATAATAATCAATTATTGAACATCTTGAGATTTTAGTATGTTCAAAATATTGTAAAAAATTAATGTATAATTTTATAAAATATATTATATGTTTTTAAAATAGATTTATGATTTATTATATATGGTTTTAAAGATTCATATAGAATATTCTTGAACGCAAACGAATATGATTTCTACTCATTTTATAATTTTAATTTATCTATCTTTTTAAATAATTCTGGCATCCTGCATAATTTTGTTTTCTATGTAAGTACTACATTGTATACTCTTTATATGGAAGGTAGTGTTTTTTCATGGAGCTTAATAAGTTTTAATAATTTTTAGTCATCTTAAAGATTTTTATTTTTTTTATAAAGATAGGTATATTTAGACTTTTGATGGCTTATGTAAAATTATGCATATTCTTTTATTTATTATATATTTTGCAATATCATGTTATTCTTGATTAATCACATTATTTGTTTGTCATTTTTATTTGCTTTTTTGAAAAATATTTTATCTTCATTTCTTACATCTGATGATATATTAATAAAAATAAAAATAAAATATAATCTTATTTTTAAAAAATAAATGTTTAAATTTTTATATTTAAAATGTTTTAAATTATTAAGAAACGCTTGATGAAGCTGTTAAAAGATGTATGCATTGTATCTATAGTCTTCCAGCAAAGTAGTAATTTAACTATGATTTTTATTAAATGCTGACAGTTTGCACGGATTTTGTTTGCATGGAGTCTTCTATGGAGTTTGACATCGAGAAAATCAAGAAATTGTGGGAGATATATGCTATGCATCCATGCATGAGGTCGGGTGCATTCTTGGGGCTGGATAGCCAACACCTGGGTGGGCTCCCCCTACCTCCTTTCTTTTCTCATCCCCACACTGATTTGCTATGAGAGCTAGCTAGGAGTTGAGGTGGTGAAAAGGAAGGGGCTATGGGGGGCGTAGGTGGGTGTGACTAGGAGGCTGGCCATGTGATGGAGGCGGAAATTTTCTTCACAGAGCTCGAGGATGTTGTAGGAATCATTCCCTGTAGGCAGTTTCATGTAGATTAAACATGGCATGTGTGGAGGGAAGTCATTTGGGTTCCATAGGTTTCTTTGGCCTCGTGGACATCATTAAAATTTTTCATTTCATTCCATTTCATATCGGTTGGTGGCGACTTTAGTGGTAGACATTTGTAGCAGAATTTATCTGTTCTAGCGGTGGCGTTCATGGCGAAGCAATCTCTCTCTGTCATTCAAGTCTTTGTGTATGGCCTGGCGAAGTTTGGTGCGGACATGCCAATCTCTCTGAAATCTTCGACTAGACAAGCCTCCTTTAGAGAAGTTAAATACCAACGACTGAAGCGGATTCTCTTAAACAAGGACCCATTAGTTTTGGTGGTGACCAAAATGATCTTGGGAGCTGGTCATTTGGCTAACAAGGAGTTCGACAAGGAAAATCTACACATCTCCTCCTAGTTTTTGGCATCTTTTCTGGACAACGGTGAGTCCAAGGCTATGGCTAAACTGTTGTTGGTTAAGATGTTTCACAAGGATCTGGTGGGAGGGGTAAACGAAGTGTTGAGTTTTGCGGTGGAGGGCAGAGGCATCCCAAGATCGGGTGACTTTGCAGCTATTCGAGGTTCAGACAAGGACGTAAAGCTTTTCCTGTTCCTTCTTGACTTGAGCGGTCCGGCATTGAGCAGACACAAAATGGTGGTAGTGGTGGCCATTGAATTCCTAAAGAAATTCTTCGGCCTAATGGTTGTGGGTAATGTCAAGTGGGTAAAAGTCTTTGAAGATTTTGTTGTTTTAAATAATTTCCTGTGAATTCCTTGTATAGTTGTTGGTTCTGATAGTTTTTAGAGTTTATCTCTATGGTCCAATGGCATCTTTCAGTCCCAGAGTTTATAAATTTGATCCATAAAGTTTGGTAGTTTTGGGTGACTAGGGATTCCTATGTTTAGGGTTGGGGGCCGAACCCTTATGGAATTTTGGGTTGGTAGTTGGCTTGGATGGCGGGGTGGTGGTTTCTAGGTGGAGGGGTCTCATTGTCTTTGGCTGGTTGGGTCATGTTTTGACCATCTTCGGGGTGGTTTTTGGTAGTGGTGGTTGGGATGGGTTTGTTGGTAATCAATGGCAGAAGCTTTCCTGCGTTTGCAGACGATTATACCTTTTTTAATCTAATATATAAATCAATCTTGCAAATAAAAAAAAAAATCAATTTTAAATCAATTTTTTAGTTTAAATTCTATAAAATATTCAATTAGTTAGTTGTATTGTTTGTTATTGTTTAAATTATGATGTCATTGGTTTTTATTTTACGATTATAAATAAGGTTTTTATTTTAGGCAATGCATAAACAATAATGTGATCATCTTAGATCTAAAACATAAATCAAAAGGTATAGATATATAATTTTCAAAATTACATCTAAATTTGATCTTTAATAAAAACATAAACTAATATAATTTAATTAACCCCAGTCTAAATCCCAACCCTATTATTAACCCCAATCTTAAGCCTAACAATAACCCTAAGTGAACACTTATCCTAATTGAGCCTTAACCTTGATTTAGCCCAAACCCTAACCTTAACCCTAATTAAACTCTAGCCCTGATTGAAACCTAACCCTAATTAAACTCTAGCCCTGATTGAAACCTAACCCTAATTAAACTCTAGCCCTAATTGAACCCCAACCCTAACCTAAACCCTATTTGTTCCTAACCCTAGTATCTCACAAATACAAGATCAAGACCTTGCCAACTCTAGTAAACCTTATTGGATAGTGATAGAAGCTACCTTATCTTTCATTAAGGTAGAAAAAATTTGTTATACAACATGCCCCTTGAAAATTGGAGATAGGCACTACAAAATGAAGGTAAACATTAATGAAAATGGTTAGTGGTATTGTGGAAGATGTGATAAAACTTTCCCTGAATGTAATTATAAATATATACTTCAATGCAAAACAAGATGATGTTAAGTTTTCACACATTATACAAAAGGTCCTTTTCAATAGATAGATATTTACACTTCAAGTGAAAAAAGAGATCTATAATGATGAACAAAGGATTAAATGCACAGTCATACAAACAAAAAAGTTTGATTATTCATCTAAGAGCAAAGCTTTATTAGACTCAATTGCAAAGCTATAGTAACAATGCATTCAAACATTTGAAAAAAAAAATAGTGGATATATCTAAGTTAGTTAATGCCATTTTGTCATGATATACTTCTTTGATGCTTCAATCTACTGATTGATGAACATTTCTGCTTTAAATTTATTGTTCTTGGCTTGATTGTTGTTTAGATGTTGAAGTGATTTCAAATTTGAATGTACCCTTATATATGGGAATCTGAGATAAACAATGACATAAACAATAATGAAATCAAAATGGATTGCTTTCAAATTCATATTCATGAAAATATATTTTTTTCGTCATAGGGTATCTTGATAAAGATAACTCTAATTTGTTTTTAAGATATATTATTAATTAATAGGCGTTAGTTAATTAAATTATTAACTATATTTTTATTTATTATATATTGAATTGTTGCAAGATGTTGATTCACATTAAATATATAGAAATATTAAAAATTATTTTTCAAAATAAATATTGTAATTTGAAATACAAATTGTATAATTTTATAATATTTATATTATTATTTATTAACATTATAGAATTTAAAACTAAAAAATTAGCCTCCCTCTTCGCTCTCCCTCCCTCTCTACATATATCTCCCTCTTCCCCATCTTCTATCTCTCCCTCCTCTACATATCTATCTCCCTTTCTTTGTCCCTCTCTCTATCTCTCCCCATCTCTCCCTAGTCTCTTGCTCCCTCCCTATACTATCTATCTTCATATCTCAACCTATTTATCCCTTTATCTTCCCATATATCTCTATATTTATGTCTTTCTCTTCCCATTTATCTATCTCTCCCTCTCTCTTTCTCTCTCTCTCTATTCCCTCTCTTCTTCTCTTCTCTCTCTATATATATATATATATATATATCCCTCTATCTCCCTATCTCTCTATATATTTATTTCTCCCTCTATCTCTCTCTATATCTCTATCTATTTTTATCCCTTTTCCTCTCTCATTCTATATTCATCTCTAACTCTATCTACAAGGAGAGATACAAAGGTGAAACATTGGAACTTCCCAAAGATCCACCAATCTCAACACTACTCCCAACTATTTTGAGCATTTAAGTACATATTGTTTGCTAGATTAGGAGGCATGTGTCAAAGCCCATATTTATTGATGCGTGTTATCCAAAAAAAAAAAATGCCAAATTGGATGTAGAGTTAGTTATAGTTTTGTACAAAATTTCAAGTGCCACATAGAGCAAAAGATATTCTAGCTTTTTATATCATCATGTCATCAAATTGGCACCTCATCAAGATTCGATCATCAACATTAATAAAGAAAAGGTATGTACTTTGAATCCCTTTGCATTTAAATTTTCTATATATATAAATATTTTACTATTTTCTCTCTCAAATCCATAATATATATATATATATATATATTAGTGTATTTATTTATTGCACAAATAATTAACCTAAGTATTAAGAATTTAAAGATTTAGGTTTGGAAAAAAAATGCATAACATTTTTTTTTGTTTGATGTCATATGTTGTATAGTTTAGAAAAGCTCAAAATATGAATAGGATTTTGGCACAGCATTATGGTAGCTACAATGCAAATAAGGAAGGAAATCTATTATCAATTTTAATCTACAATTTAATACCATATGAAAAACCACATGTAGTATTATCTAAAATTAATTCTTGACATATTAATTTTATAAAATACACTTACCATTCAATAAACTTCTCCCAAGAAAGAAAACCTAAGTGAACATTAATTGAACCCTAATTGTAGATTCATAACTCTAATCATAACCCTAAGCGAACACTAATCCTAATCAAACCCTAACCCTAGCCTTAAAGTTATCATATAATCTAATTATCTCTCTTATCTAAATTTGGGTTCAATTATTTTTCCTTTATTTTTAATTGCATATACTTTTTGTTTATTAGATCTTAATTTATGAATATATGCAAATATAATTTTACTTCTAAATAAAATTAAAAAAATCATGAATTAATTATGTAACCACATAAGTCAAATATAATTCTATCAAGAAATTAATATCAAATAGATAATATAATCACATAACTTATACATTTCAATGTCATTAATCTTCTTCTTCATCCAACTCTTTGTTTGTATCATCCGATCTAGATTCGACATTGTAAGGATTGGTCATATCATCATCATCATCATCGCATATCGCCGATAATGTTATCATCCACATGGATATCATCTTAATGAACATTAAATCCTACATCATCATCATCTAGTTCCTCCTCTTCAACATCTTCATCAGGGACATCATCAACTAACTGTCGATCCTGACCATCATCTACATCATCTTATAGTTCTTCTAAGATTCTTCTTTCCACCATTATACCTCTTCTTTACCGACCTTCCTCTTTGATCATGTCTAACAAAAAATGACCAACCCGGTTTACCTGGAACCTCTGAGTAAAATACCTTCTCACATTGGCTTGGAAGAACATAGGGCTCATTTCTAAATCGTTCGATCAACCTTGTATTAACCATGGTAAATCCATTATCATGTTCAATAATAGTTCTCTCTCGTGATCATTTTCATTCAATCGTAGGCCTCTGTACTCATAGGATGACAAAATCAAAATTAATTTGAAGGCTAAAGTCACACTCAAGTATATCATCCAAAATCCCATAGTATCAATTTTCTGAGACTTCTGGATGTATGTCGCTTCTAGATGAAACATTAGTCACCTGAAAGACTGTAGTTATACCAGAATCAAAAATTTTCTTCATGTCATCCAACATTTTAATTTGAAATTTACGACCATTGCACCACATAGCCTTGTGGTGTTTCACCTGCAATATGTCAAACATGTAAAAATTATTGCAATATCGTCAGCTGATAAACATATTTATTCTTGGCCGAATGTATGCAAAGAAAACAATCTCAAGATACATATACATCAATATACTTGAAAATAATTAAATAATATGGGTGATTAATATATTTATACGTACCTGTTTATCTCTTAAACCATATGCTAAATCAATTTCCCTTTGTGTAACATTGGAATTTCCATTACGACAGCTTTAACCAATGAAGCCACACCTTCCCATGTTAATGCATGACCGTATTGTTGACATCACCGCTCAACTTATACCATCATCCATCCAAGATTGTTGGCGACGTACAAATGTAGTGCATCCCACTCTCGACCAACTGTACCAAAAAAAATTGAAATTCACAAACGACATATAATTAGTTAAATACCACAATATATGACCTTAATTTATAATTGATGTATATTGAAGCTTAAAAATTAAATAAGTACAATATACATAAAAACCATATGTAAAATGTATTCCAATTAATCTCCATGACCATCTTATAATTACCTCTCACTTTCCTCAATCTACCTTTCCCCAATAGGTACTCCCCTTCTAATTTGTTAATGGAGTTGGGATTCCAAATGCGATCTACATGGATCTTTGCTACAAACTTAGGAAGATATTCACTAATGTACACCATGGTCTGGTATACCATATATCCCTCCACTATAGAACCCTCAGGATGTGCTCTTTGTCTAACCAAAGCCTTCAAAAATTTCAAGTGCCTCTCAACCATCCACATTGACCTTGTGTGTACAGGTCCACACAATTCAATCTCCTCAACTTGGTGTATGACATAGTGTTCTCGTGCATTGAAAAATGTCGAAGGTAGACATTTTTTATTTCACACATTAGACAAGAAATTTTTCTCTTCCAATAATTTATATCTTCTTTATGGATTTCTTTAGATGACAGCCATCTACAAGTGATTCAAGGTGCAAATATATTAACGAGATTTAACAAAAATATACAGTATATTACATAACAAGTAAAAAAAATGGAAATTATAAGATGTATACAATGAATTGAATAAATCTCGCTACTTACCTCATGTATTTTCCAAGATCATATATAACTTGTTTGACATTGTTGTCAAAGTTGTCTGGGAGAGACAGAGGTAGAATGTACTGCAACAATTAAAATGATCTTTTCATTATTTTTCTAAAAGTAAACACAATACACTAAAAGCACATGCATTTAAGTACAAGTGTATATAATATACTAGAATAATTACCTTAATGAAGGTATGCCAATCATGTGTTTTCATCCCTAACCCAAATTCACCTTTCTTTGTTATTATATTGTTTATGTTCGCAGCAAATCCTGTGGGGAATCAAATTTTTTGTATGACTTCTTTTATAGCATTGCTTTGCTGCTCTGTTAATAACCAAGGAAGGGAACTTATATTAATTTGGTCTTCATCACTATTTAATTGAATAAAATTTTTCATTGCATGATTGGCTTCCTGAATGTCACTACAAATTTTGACAATTTCTTCCATCTAATATTTTCCATAACGTTTCTGTTATATTCTTTCCGATATGCATTGTATAAAAAAAATGTACAATTTGTAGCTGCTCATAGTAGGGTAACCTACTAAATTTTCTGGGATAACTTTTCAGTCCCTGTGGAAGCCAGCCATTAATGCCTTGATGACCTTCACGAAGCATATAAGTTAAACAAATTAACAACGACAATCATTGTCAATTACAACATGAGTAAACACAACACAATATAAAAATATAAATTCAAAACATATCATATATGATAGATAAACAATTTGATCCGATGTATAACCTTGATGATTAATTCTATTATATTCCAACTTCCATAGGCAAGGTGACATTCTTCGTGGTTTTGATGTAGTCTCCTCTTTTCCCATTGAAAGATGTTTTTCAAAGAGTTCAATACTTATGATTTCTATGGAGGAAGTGCCTATACTCATCAAACACCGCTTCCTGGGAACTTGGTGAATCCATGAGATTTCATCTTTGACCACAAATTGACATGCAAATTTTCCTTTG
The DNA here is from genome assembly GCA_007258455.2 of Sequoia sempervirens. NCBI lineage: Eukaryota > Viridiplantae > Streptophyta > Pinopsida > Cupressales > Cupressaceae > Sequoia > Sequoia sempervirens. Next base: position 590,259,849 of record VDFB02271358.1, read on the forward strand.
TTTGAAGACCTACAAGATGATATATAATTGATTAAATATGTCAATTTTTTTCATTATATATAATGAATAGATTATTTTAAAACATGCATGATATCTACTTCATCAAATTAAATATTGTTAAAGTGCAAAATTTAACGCTATAACATACCAATAAAATGTGTTAGCCCCGGGCATCATGAATTTCTAGACAAGCATTGCATGGAATTGAAATTGTCTTTGTCCTGACATTATTCAGAGGACGCCATATTATAGTGACTTATTCCATAACTTTAGTAACTCGTCGATAAGAGGCTTGATATATACATTCATATCTTTAACTTGGTACTTACCTAGTTGAATCAACATAAACATTACATAATTATTATAACCATTTTACTGCAATATATATAAATTAATGTACATAACTATTGAATGAAAAAAATATAAGTCATTATGCAACAAATAAGAAAAATGAGAGGCTACTACGTTAAATAAAATTGATGTAACCAAATACTTGGAACAATCATTGACAACATTATGTGCTCCCTCTTTAATGACATCCATGGAGGAATGTTATTGTTGATAACAAAAATAGGCCACACTAAGTAAATAGATCGTAGCTCTCCAAATGGATTGACACCGTCCGCTCCCAATGAAAGCCTGAGATTATGAGGTTCTTCTTTAAAGTGTGGCCATTTTTCCTCCATGTCCCTAAATGCAGAACCATCCACAGGCATTCGAAGAATGTCATCTCCACTTCTATTCTATGCATGGTAATCCATAAATTGTGCTAAGCTTTCACACCTAAATAATCGTTGCATACGTGGAATAATGGGAATATAACAAAGAACCTTGCAAGACACCTTTTTTGTTAGTTGATCTATTTGATATCTACTGATATGACATTTCGGGCATTCTGTTGCAAATTCTTGTTGTTTATGATACATAATATGATCATTGGGACATGCATCTATTGCTTGATACTCCATTCCGATATCTTTCATAATGGAACATAAATCTGAGTATGAGTGAGGTAAAGTATTTGATGGTGGTAACAAAAATTCACCAATTAATCTACAACAAAAAATAATTTGTTCATATAAAAAATATTTATGGTACATATTTCATCCTTTATTTACTAATGATGAACTAATAACAATTAAAATAGATGAAAAAGGATGACATATATGACATACCTTAACATCTGTGAGATTGCTATGTTTGATAAACCATTCATAACCTTCAAGTTCAACAGTAACAATACAGTAGAGAGAAGACTTGTTTGGGAGCCTTCATAAAGGGGCTCGTATGCCTTCTCAAATACAAGTAAATCATGAGCATTATCAAACTCATCTTGATCATCATGATCAGCTCTGCCACTAAATGTGTCATGGATCAATGTATTCGTACCATCATCTTCAACTGTGTTTTCTGGCGCATGATCATCTTCTTCCATAGGATCATTAACTTCATATTCGATATTCACAGCTCCATGTTTGTCTGCTTGCAAAACCACATTCTTCGGGCTGGGATAATCCATATCATCTACCCTAGGGTTCCCAACCTTTTTAATAATGATTGACACAAATAAACCATGATCATGATCAAGTGATTATATATATATATATAAAATGTTAAAATGATATAAACATTTACAAATTCAATCAATATAAACACATATAATGAACAACTTACCAATGGATGATAATCATGCCCCCCTTCAATGTGACCATGTTTCCTACAATGTTTCTTAGCTGTTATGATTAAAAGTTGTCTCATCTTTAAGCCCTTGCAATTATTGCAAGGACAATAACATTTCCCATCACCCTTTCTTTTCAATCTAGCCCACAATCTATCAAGTGTCTCTTCACTTTGTTCTGGACTAATATTATCTGACATGATTTTTTTTTAACCAAGCTTGACTATTTAGATCTTCAAAAAATATCAAACTCACACTCCAATAATGTTTATTCATAGATAGGTAACATAATCTAATAATTCTGATATTTTACACCAAAAAAATTTGGCATGCAACCACCCCTGCAAAAGAGAAGATAGTATGAAGTTAATGACCCCAAAAAACACTTTCAAATGCTAATTCCAAAACTTATTAAATTCTGATTTTAATATGATTTCCAACCATTAAGACTCCTAAAATCAAAATTTTGAACTTGATCACAAACTTCCTACAACAATGGAGGTAGCGAGCTAGTAAGAGCAAGTGACCCATTCCTAAGGAGCAACAAGTCGGAATCATCATTGTTAATGTCAATACAGATTTATCCTTTTAGTTAAAGATGCAATGTGTCACTTCTTATGATGAGCTTATCCCTAGGGCCCTCAACATTGAGAGAGCCCTAATAAAAAATAATAGAAGCATTGGTAAGAGCATGATTAGGGTACAAACCCTAGGCCTCCGTAGAAACATAAACAATAACTATAGTGGATTAGTGAGGTTGCAATACCAGAAAGATTGAGACATTGTAGGTAATAACAAAATCTTGCAATCTAAAGATTGTAGCCAATAACAAGCACACTATGTAGCTTAGTGACATTTGTAAATGCAATCTATGGTAAGAAGAATGACAGTCACTTGAGATGTGACAGTCAAAAAGAGGCTAAGAAGTGACAAGATAATAAAGCTCAAACCTTGCATAGTAAAGTCGAGATTTTAACAGTGAGTTTACTTACCCCCTTGCTGACCTTAAGGGTTTTTTAAATGTTTTTGGTAGTGTTAGACAAGGAAAATGCAATCAGGGAATGACTGTCCAAAAGAAGTAACATGGTAATCATAGGTTCAATGTTTCTTCTTAGCCATTAATGTATAATGGAGGTAGTGGATTGAAGGTTTGAGCAGTGTTTTGAGACTCATCAAAGATGGGAGAATAGTGAATAATACCTTGTGGACTATGAAGCAGTGTCAATAAGGTTGAAGGATCTTAAGAAATACAATACCATGATACAATGAGTCCCTTGTAGTAAGTAGGTAGTCTATAGGGCATAGTTTGATTTTATAGAAGGTTGCTGTGAAAGGAATATTCAATTGATAGTGAGTGAGGTGTTTAAGATTGCAGTTGAGGGTGCAATACCCAGTCTTAAAGGAAGTTAGCAAAGCAGTAAATGTGCAAGAAAATCAAATCATACACAACAAGCAATTCACAATGTTATCTTCCATAATGCCTTGAGTTTGAAGACAAAAATCTCATTGTATCTTCATGATGAAAGTGGTGACCTTAATGGTCAATCACTGGCAACCATGATTTTAAAACATGCTATTGTGCTTATGGAGACAACATTTTAAGCAAGGTAGTGAGTGGTGGTTTGGAACAATGGCAGGTATGAAGGACTTGCTTTATATGCATACTATTCAGTCTAGCTTAAGACATCATTCTTAGAAGAGATTGAAGGTGGATTATGGAACTCAAGGGTTACCATGAAAAGGATTAAAGCAAAGACTAAGATCTATTTAAAAGCCATGGTCATGATGATATTAAAGATGTCACATGCAAAACCCTAGTAGCTAGAGTAATGAGTACAGTGCCAAAGAGGATAGTGTGTTGGAGCAGATTTGGGAGATCTCCACATTATCTAATTATAGGGAAATATATCATTTATTTATTTTTTTAATTAAAATAAATCATTCTAAACCCTATATAGGATACATTGATACTTCAAAAGCCTCTGAAGGAATTTGAGATTATGCAAATATATGTCAAGTAACATTCATAAGGTTTAGAAAATCTTGATCACTCTCTAGAATAGCCCATTAAACATGGGTTGTGCTTGAATGCACTACATAATTGATATAACACAACCACTCTGCATATCAACCAGAGTTATAGGCTCTTTATTGCAGCAAGAGGTAATCACTCTTCGATCATGCTATAATTACATCCTAACCTGTTAAACTTGAGACAACCTGAATGCACCCAATGATGATTGACACCTACATTATACAACTGAATTAACTACATTATATGAGTGCCTCCATTTCTATCACAACATAGCCACATTAAACTTGGGTCACACATGAATGCATCCTGTATTTGTTATAGCACAACTGTGCCACATGACCAATAGAGTTATGGATCACATAATTACAATCACAAGAATATGTTCCTTATTTTTTATCTTATGGTGATTCCACACAACAAAATCTGGACATGAAATTCTCAAAACCCTTAACCTCTAAAAAGAAAATATGAAGAGATGTTGCTTTAAAATCTGATTTTCAAACCTAGAACTACAAATTTGACTTCACAACTAAATTTTGCAAAAAGACAATGACTACCCTCAACCTGGTGATATCTTCTTGAATTTTTTCTGATTTTTCCCAAGAAAATCGTCCTTAGTTCTCCACAAACTATCTCAAGTAGAGTAAAACACTGTCGCAATAAATTAGGCGCGAACTCACTTTTATTTATGTCGGCCACAATTTGATTTTTTTTTTCATGTTTGTCAAAAATTTGACGAAAATGATAGCTGACATTTTGACGAACCCTAGGTTCATCGAAATTTTGACGAATGTTGGGGATATACTTTCAAAAAATTGGAAATTACACATCAAATTTTACAAGCACACGACGAACATCGAATTTTACATATTTCGTCAAATAGTTTCGTCAGATTTTGCAATCAAATGTATTAGTGATTGTAGCTCCCGGTCTATGTTACAAACAGGGTGTTGGCCCTTGAGGTATTTAGGCAACTAGAAATTATAGATCACATGTTTTGTGGGGGAAAGAATAAGAATGGTTTTTTCAAATGCCCCTTAAGCTTTAGTATCGTAATAATGGAAAAGAAGTAGACACATGGTCTACTATCTATGAAGCTCGCTCATTTGGGACTAGTGTGGATTTGTGACAAATGGGATTATAACCCTAATAATAACTTAGCAGGTCTCAATATCAAAGTGACTCATAGCTCTCGACCTTACTGGGAACTCGGTGGAGTCAACAGTCAGGGGACTAGAATCTCCTTGTAGACCTGGCTTATGTTCCCACAAATGACTAGAGACCGCCATAGCTTTCTTTTTATTTCCCTTTGGCCAAGCCCAATGACAAGTGCAAAATTGGAGCCACCCTTTACAATCAATTGGCCAAAAACTACCAGTGGAGTGAGGATAAGATTGCTCAATTATGGATTTACCAGCAAGAGACCAAATGTCTCGATGCTAAGTTCCAGGAGCCTAAGATGGATGAAAAATCTAATGATCTCTAAAATAGAGAGGATGATGAAATTGATGCTAAAGATGACGAGGGTATGGATCAGGAGGAAGCGGCTATAATATTTAGTGAAAGAGAGGAAAAGGAGGTCCAAATATAGGGAGGTGGAGAAGCAGTGAAGTAACTTGGCAAAAATCCTCTGAGTGCACAATAAAATGCATCCCATGTCGTGGCCATGCTACCTCATACATGGGATACTAAGAGACCCATAGTAGCCCAACAATCTCAAGAGGTCAAAGAGGTGGACAATTCTCCACCTAATAAGAGGCTACGCACTAATACCACTCCAGGAGAAAGTTCACAAACACCTACAACGAGCCAAGGATCAGAGCTTGCAGCAACTTAGGTATCTTTCTCTCCCTCTCTTCTCATTTCTCAATCTTTGGTTAACCCTATTGCATCTGCATCTCCCATTACTTTGAGGTCAACCTATCATTCTTTGCTTATGTGCCCATGGGAGGTTTCTCTCAATCTACCTTCTCTCCAATCAAACAGATAGCTTTTACTCCCCCATAGTTTGTTCCATCTTTTGTCTAGGACCAATCTAAACCTGCTATTGCAAACCCTTTTTCTTCTGTCATGTCGACTCCGACTCAATCTGCCCAATAGATGGTAACCACTACATATTTGTTATAGCCGCTACCCCTGACAAGTCTTTCTGTCACTTCCCCAATAGGAACTTGGCATAGCACTCCCCATTGACGGTCGCTCTACCAAAGAAAAAATCATCCAATTCCACAATGATTTCATTCCCTTTTTCTCTTCCTCTCGGTGCACCCTTTTCCGACGAATAGATTAGATGACCAACATAATTTATTGCACAAAACACCATGACTAAGGCATCACAGGCTAAAAGAGTCCAGAAAAGAAGGGAAAAGGATGTCGCAAAGCCTGTTGAGCCATGCATGAAGACCCTTTTTAATGAGGTTCAGGGATTAATCACATTTGCAACTATATATGTTTCCCAACATCATCAAACCTCAGGGTTAGATGCAACCCGAGGATTATACAATCCATGCCATGGGAATTGATCTACACTCAGCCCGGCCACAAGACAAAGTTGAGCTGATGGAGAAAACTCAGAGGGTGATGATGACAAAAAATTTGAAGCATAGTCGTCAACTGAAGAAGAGAGAAGATGAGCTCAAGAATGTTAAAGAAAGGATGTAGATCCTACACAAGAAGGAAAAGGATAGGGATGCTAAAATTACATGCTTGACTCAACAAGCACAAGTGAAAAAGGCCAAACTATAGGAGGAACTTGCAAAGTTCCAGTCCGAGGATCCCAAACTGGTTGCCAATATGTAGCAAGAAATTAGGGGACTTTAGGACCGGTTGGCTCAAGTAGAGAAGGGAGCCTAGGAGAAGGAAAAAGAGCTTCAAGATCAGTGATTCAATTGGAGGAAGAAATGTAGCAAAAGAATCAGGAGCTTCAGAATCAGTAGGTTCAATTTGAAAAGGAAATCAAAGAGATGAAGGTCTCCTTGGAAAAAGAGCATGGAACCCAAGGTCAAGCAGAGGAGTTGTTGTAAAGAAAAGATATAGAGTTGGAAACTCTACGATAATAGCTTGTCGCATCTAACAAGAAGAGTGATGAACTAATGGAAGAGATCAAGTCAAAGTAGGTGGAGATAATTTTTTTGAAAATTTCTTCCCAATTCTATTCCACAAGCGGATCTCCTTTTGGTGGTCCAACAATTATATTTCTCCTACTGGGAGAAATTCAAGTATTTATGTTTTTCCTTGCAACCGACACTCTAATTCATGGCAGACGTGACAAACTTAAGCAAAAAGGTGTGTGGTACCATTGAGTAGGTTCCATAATTTATTGCTGAGAAGGTGCCTGAGGCGGATAAATTGTTGGACAAATTGTACACAATGACAAATATAGAGTTGGCAAAGGCAAGGATAGATGATCGGAAGTTGACTGCCAAGAAGGAAAAAGAATTCATTCGTTATCATGAAGCAATATTCCAAGCTAACAGTTGTTTTGTCTCACTAAGCCTGACTATGAATAGTATGTAGATGCAATTTTCCCATTTGACTCAGATGGTTTTTCCTTCTCCTTTTCTCTCTGACAATTCAGTGGCCATGGCGGAGCACATTGTGACAAGGATCAAGGAGAAGCAACAAGATCAATCTGCTTTCCAATTGTTCAATCAACCTCCCACGTCCACAGACATTGAAGGTGCCATTCATCTAGTAGCGCGACTTCTATTTCAACTTGAGTTTGGGACCGAGATTTCCATGGAGCTTCATTTCAAAGAAATTATTGATCTGCATGAGGCACAAGAGAATCTGTGTGCTTTATCGATGCCATTCAAGGCCACCTGGTTTCCTTTGTAGACCGCCCTTTCAAAGTGCTAATTATTTCCCAATGAATAAGGCTCTAGTCTTTGAACTAGGTTTTTGGGTTCCCATTCAGCAAGAAAAATTCCCCTAATAGTCGCCAAAAGCTATGGTTTTAAAAATCCTTAAAGCTCCCTTTGGGTTGATATTGTCAGTTTTGAATCGACCTCGACCCACACTTCATATGTTTGCATATTTCCGGACTCCTTTTTGTAGCACCTTCATCTGCATGCACCACATGTTAGTCGTGCGTGCCTTTTGAAAGTTTTCTTCCCTTGCTTCTCCTCCAAGCTCTACCCTTGTGCCACGTGTCTGCAATGCGTACATTTGAGGATCCTTGATGAGGTAAAAATAACCTCATCAATATAATGGACTCAATACTCAACCTTATAACTTTTAGACAAACTTACCTTGCCAACTAATTACCTTTAGGATAAATAATTGCTCTCTTTTTTATGAATAAGCGTGCAATCTTTATTTCTTGAAATTAGTCAAAATAAGCTATATTTTGTTGATTTAATGGTTTAGTTCTTGAGCATTCAATAGGTCAACTTTTACCACCAGTTACCATTCCAATCAAAAGGATATTAACATGGGTTTCAACACCATTGAAGACAAGTGAGTTGGCATCGAAATTTCAAGAGAATACGTTATGGACCGAGTCTTCATAGTTACTATTATTTTCAATTCTAAAGACTTTATAGCTCATGTCAAGCTTCTTTAATATTTCATGTCATGGGCTTGAAATTCCATTAGTTATTGATAATCTATTGAAGACTTTATTAACTAGAAAGTAGAATTTTGTTAACCACTCTGATATAAATATGTAACTTTTGAAAACAATGAATACATAAGAATATCGTTATGTTTCCATTATGTTTTTTCTAAGTTAAAATTCATATGAATAAAATGAGTTTTCCCACCACTCTTTGAATTACTGAGCAATGTGAATGAATTTCTTTGAATGAAGTAATTTGGAGATTACCAGTGCATGTGATATGAGATGGTTGTAGAACCACCCGAGAGCTAGCCACTCGAGGGTTATAGATTAGATAGATAAGTATTTTACTTCTCATTTTGTACTTTCTTTTAGTAGTTAATAATCAAAATTGGAATTTATTTTCATGTGTTTGTCATGCTATCAATGTCAATCCTACAGGGTCTAACTAAGTCTGTAGTCTCCGAAGTTAGTGTCTGAAGTTTCAGAGCACCTTCTTTCAATTGTTTCAGATTGTTAAATCATTCTATGCTGGTTGTTTTATATTGTTATCTTTTGATTAGCTCAATGTTTCATAGTTTCTTTACCAATTTTACTTCTTAAAAAATTTATACATTTCTTAGTTTAATAATTTCCATGCTTTCTAGTTTAGTGGTTATGCTCTTTAGATTTATAGTTTTCTACTTTCTAATATAGTTATTTCAAGCTTTCTAGATAGATGATTTCCTACTTTCAGAGTTTAGAGGCTTTTTAGTTTAGATTTTTGTTTTAATTGTTGGTATTTAGAGAACCTAAGAGAGATAGTCAAGATGTCTTCTATTGCATACAGCCTTCAGACACTACTCGGTCGATATATTAATGTGTTTATTAACTAAAGTGTTAGGACCTGACGAAAAACTATCACTTTTGGCGCCGTTGTCGGGGAACTTTCTTTTTCTAGTGTTAGTAGGAGATATCTTGAATACCCCTTTTAGGAATAGAAATAGTCCTTTGAATTCTTTTCTGCATGGTCGAGAAACGAGGCCCCCATGGAAGATTCATACCAAAAGCCCCTCCCAATTGACATACCAACAACAAGTAGGGAGGAAGGGAACTCAGATCAAGAACTTACTGAGAAATTGACCAAACAAGGTCAACCTGGGACCTTCCCAAATACCCTGGAAAGAGAACATATAGTGGTTGAGGAGTATATTCCCTTGCAAATCCTAGGACATTTCCCAACTAAGTGAATTCTGGAAGATAATCACACCCACTTTAACATCATGGGTGACCATAGAAATGCTGCCAACAATAATAATAACCCTCCACCGCCAAGCACATTCACTTATCCTATTGCTATTGATGCAGATGGCAATATGACAATGAAAATATCTCACCAGCATTCTTGCCAACCTTTCAAGGTTTGTCCACTGAGGACCCCGATCACTTTCTATTTGAGTTTAAATTCTCGTGTCAGACATATGAATACAAGAATGATAATAAAAAACTCAAGCTTTTCCCTTCCACTCTGAAAGACTCAACCATCATCTAGTTTATGCGATTAGCTTCTCAATTGATAACCACCTGAGATGAAATGGAGTCTATCTTTATGGATAAATACCAAAGTTACTATAGGGTCAGCGATAGAAAAGAGGAACTGTTGAAGATAAGGAAAAATGAGGATGAAATTTTAGAAGATTACCTAGATAGGTTTATCTTCTTATCCAAACACTATGGTCGAGAAGGTATTAGTTTTGATATTCTAAATACCCTATTCCTTAAAGGTCTAGATGATCAAGCTCGAAGGAGCTTGGAATTAACAGGAAAAGGAGACGTGTCCCAATTGGGACTAGAAAATATTGTGGAATTGTGTCAGAATTTCTCTCAAACTCGAGGAGGAATCAGGAAGTCCACTCTCTTTAAAGGTTCCAATGACATAAGAAAACTTCGTGAAGAACTAGCCAACTTTAAAACTGACATTCTTGTTCAGCTAAACACCACCTTAGACGACATATAGGCCAAAACATGAAATCCTAAAACTTTGTCTATTTACTGCCTCAAGTGGCAAAACAAAATTTTTTGAAGGGAATGTCCTCTAGGAAAATTTGACAAGATTGACGTTTTTCAAGTGTGACAAAAATTACCCAACTGATCAATGTGAGCTTCTGAATGCCATCAAGAATTCCAAGAAAAGAACAACCCCAGTTGAGGAAGAAGTAAACGTTGTAAATCAAAGAACTAGAGGAAATTTTTCCTATGGTCTGAATTCAAACTCTAACTAGAGACCTCAACCTAATTGGAACAATAATCAATGGGAAGCAACTTGGCCTCAAGCATCACCTATAGTACCACCTAATTGGGGAACCTATCCTTGGGGACCACCTAAATGGGAAAATCAATCTTGGGGTAACCCTTAGTGGCCTAACTAGCCTCAATAGTAGTGGTACCCTCAAAAGCCCATTCCTCAATGGAATCAACCTCAACATTAGTTTTATACTGGCTGTAGGAGGATCCCTACTTAACAATAGAATCTTCTACCATCACCCCAGAACACTCAACCAAATGAACAAGTTAACCAACCACCACTTCTGGTGCAACTAGTTTTGAACCCAAAGAACAATTGCCCAAATACTCTGGTGTATTCTACTAAAAGATAATATCACTAGGCTTAATGCCATACACTATGGAAACCTACAATTGAGGTTTGTAAAAAAACTTTCGTAGCTGACTATTGAAGAAATCCTAGATGAACCTATTAAGAATTCTACTGAGAAGACCACAATAATTCCCACATCTATAGAAAAAATCCTAGAAACAACTCAACACAAGCCCGACCCACCATCTTCAACTGGAGCTTCCGACCTACCTTAGGAGGAGGGGGGTTAGTCTCCAATTGAACTTCCAAAGGATCCCACTCCTGAGATAAAATCAAAGCACCTTTTCCAGAGTGTTTAAAACTGATTACTGTGAAAGATACTCTGGAAATGACCTCACCCACTGAAACTGCATTGATACATGAAATTAAACAATTGCATATTGAAGTCCCTTTGCTACAATTGATTAAGGAGATTCCTGAGTTAAACTAGTTGATTAAATAATTGTGTATTAAAACCCTAGGGAGGAAACCAAAATGAATCAATATTGTCCACATAAATGGGTACCTAGCTGACTTGTTGGATGGGATGACCACTACTTTGAAATATGACAATCTAGGTCATCCACTTATAACAATAAAAATTAATGAGGTAGCAATACCTAATGCTTTGGTGGAAATTAGAGCAGCCATTAATGTAATGACTATTGATGTGATGGAAAAGTTGGGACTTACTGATTTACGCCCCACAACTATAGTATTGCAGATAGAAAATCAATCCATAGCTATTCCCAAGGGAATAATTGAAAATGTTCTTGTTAAGGTGGATAGATGGGAATATCCAGTAGATTTTCATATAATTGAGTCCCTTACACCCAAATACAGTTATCCAATAATTCTAGGATGACCATGGTTGGCTATTGTTGTAGCCAAAATTGATTGTAGAGAGGGAGGAATGACCATCAAACATGGATCTAATAGCAAACATTTATTTTTCATATTCTCCTATCAAGCTTGTTGAACACAATAAAGTATGGGTTGATGAACTAGAAAGTCCCAACGGATAGGAAAATTTGGCTTCACTGGCCATGGTAGTCATCAAACAACATGGTAAAGAATTAGAGGATGAATTGGAAAATGACGTGGAAAGTCTTACTATGGATTTGAGTAGTGAGGAAATGATAGACATAGAAGAAATTCTAGAGCACCCAATCAACATAGATCACATAGAATTTAATGATGCTAGTTTCATAGGATTACCTTGTCCTTTGATGAACTTAGTTCCAAAAACTCACCATTTCTTTTCAGATGTTTCCAGGCTTCATAAAAATGTACCTGACAGCTATCCTCTCAACACCCTAATAAGGCCCATGTATACTATCACATCCAACCATCCAGGAGTTAAGACCGTTATGTTTCTACCAGGAAAAACTTTGAACATTAAGAATTAGTTGACTGAGTCAGAGGAACACAAATTGTTTAAAACCCTAGTGAATAGATCTAAAGCGTTCACTTGGGACTATACAAATATGAGAGGAATACATCCCAGTGTGTGTAATCATCATATCTATACTGAGGATTTTTGACCTGATCACCAACCACAACGGAAACTTAATCCTGCTTTGAAATACATCGTTAAAACTGAGATTGAGAAAATCCTACAAGTAGGGTTTATCTACCCGATTTCCAATAGCAAGTGGGTGTCACCTTTGGTTGTGGTTCCAAAGAAGAATGGGAAGTGGAGAGTGTGTGTGGACTATAGGGAGCTTAACAAAGCAACATGCAAAGATTATTTTTCTCTGCCATTCGTAGACCAAGTGTTGGATAACTTGGCCAGGAGGAAATATTTTTCATTTTTGGACAGATTTAGTGGATACAAATAGATACAGGTAGTAGCAAAAGACCAGGATAAGATGACCTTTACCTACCCTTGGGGGAAATTTTCATATCAGGTTCTCCCCTTTGGGCTATGTAATGCTCCAACAACATTTCAAAGGGCCATCTTGGCTATATTTGTTGAGTTGGTAAATGAGTGTTGGAAGTTTATATGGATTGATTCACTGTAAATGATTCAACTTTTGATGAAGCCCTCAAGAATCTAGAAAAGGTATTAAAGCGATGTGAACATCCTCATTTTTCCCTAAGCCATGAGAAATGTCCGATCATGGTGGAACAAGGAATATTGTTGGAACATCATATTTCAGCTGAAGGGATTAAGGTTGATCCTAAGAAAATTTTAGTAATACAACAACTCAAGATTCCAAAAACCCAGACTGATGTCAAAAGTTTCCTAGGGCATGCCGGATAATATTGAAGATTGATAGAAAATTTCAGCAAAATCGCAGCCCCTATGTTTTCCTTCCTTTAGAAGAATGTAGAGTTCATCTGGATGCTTGAGTGTCAGTCGTCATTTAAAATTATCAATGAGAAACTCATCTCTACTCCTTTCCTTCAAGGACTTAATTGGAACCTTTCGTTCTATATTTATGATGACGCGTCTGATGATGCCATTGGAGTGGTTTTAGGACAAGAGGATGAGAATGGGGGAAAATATTCCATATATTTCATCAGCAAGAATTTGACACCAACAAAAAAGAATTATACCACAATGGAGAAAGAATTCTTGGCTATAGTTCATACAATCAAGAACTCCATTGACATTGCTTAGTAATTCAAAGAGTGGCAAGAAAACTCATTTTATTCATATGAAATTTAACTTAGAAAAAATATAATGGCATCATAACGATATTCTTTTGTATTCATCATTTTCAACAGTTAAATATTTATATGAAAGCGATTAACAAAATCCTACTTTCCAGTTAATAAAGTCTTTAACAAATTTTCAACAACTAATGGACTTTAAATCCCATGACATGAAATATTAAAGAAGCTCGATACAAGCTATAAAGTCTTTAGAACTAAAAATAATAGAAACTATGAAGACTCGGTCTACAATGTATGCTCCTGAAATTCTAGTCCCCACTCACTTGTCTTCAACAGTGTTGAGATCCGTATTAATCCCCTTTTTGAATAGAATGGTAACTGGTCGTAAAATTTTACCTATTGAATGCTCAAGAACTAAACCATTAAATTAGCACAAATTAGCTTATTTCGACTAATTTCAAGAAATAAAGATTGCACGTTTATTCATAAAAAGAGAGAAATTATTTATCCTAAAGGTAATAAATTGGCAGGGTAAGTTTGGTTGAAAGGTATAAGGTTGAGTATTGAGTCCATTATATTGATGAGGTTATTTTTATCTCATCATTTCCTCCCCTTCTTAATCCTGAGCAGGTCCTCCTGTTGTTTGGTGTGTTCCCTATCCTTCATTACCCTTATTCATCTCCTCATACTTGGAATTGAGAGCATACAAGTCATCTACTTCTGTATGCAGCTCCTTTGGATCCCTCAGAAATCCCTGATGAAAAGTGACCCCTTGTAACCATCTTGCAAAACTGTCATCACATTGGTCTAGATTGGTATATATTGAAGGAGGTTGTGAAAGAAGAAGAGGAGGTATGTACCTCATACCAATCCAATTAACCTTCAATTCTTCAAGGATTTTGGCCAGGGCTATTTCTCTTATGTAGGACCATCTAATATTAAGGGGTGAGATTATTTCCCTTTTCTTGAGATACAAAGGAAGAGGGGTATATCATTCTTCACATGCATGCCAAGCTTTTCCTATCAATTTTAGTCTTTGATCCTGAAAGTGATCATAGCATAGTCAGAGGTTATTATTGTACTTTCCCTATATCTCCTTTCTAAGTTGAATATTCATAAATTGTGCTTTGAAAGAGAAAGGCTTCCGATGGGGATATCTCATTTGCAACCCAACAGTTTTCTCTATAGATGCATACTCCCTTGAATGTTCTTTCCAGTGAAGCTGATTGCGCATTGTGGATAGGAATGATCTCAATTGGACTTCTCGCACAAAGAAATTAACAAAAAAATATAGATATTCTTTCAGGAGAAAATTATGGACAAAGAATTCACACAGTAAATCTTGTTGTTCAAGAAGTGACTCAACTAATATCTTTACAAATTCCTTGTCATTAGGATCATGTGGATGATTTTGGTGAATTCTTTGTAACTTCCATCTTAAGAGTTGTTCATTAAGGAACATAGAGTATAGCCTACACTATCTTCTACAAGCTAATAACACTTCACCAATTTCACAAGCATCATGTTTACCCCTATATGCTTTGTGACATGCTTATTTCAACATTACTAATTCCCTTTTTAGCCTATTATTCTCAAATTTCACATCCCTTAAAAGATATCATCACTCTATCCATTTCATTAATATTGGAGGGTTGCATACCTGGAACCATTCTATAACAATGGGTTCAGTTTGTGTCTCCTTTGATTCCATTATTGGTTTAGTGTCACTTTCTTGCAAATATTTCTCTAACTCCGCAATCTTACTCATAGAAGCATTCAATTTAGTTTCCTATCTATTTCTTTCCTCTTCAAAAGCACTAAATAATTGCATGAAATTGTTTTTCAATCCTTGAATATGTTTATCTCTTTCAGACATATCAACCTTGTGTTTCTTATCTTGTTGATTCCATTGTTGAATTCCGTACTGTAACTACTCAATGAGTTTATCTTTTTCCTCCATCTGCACTGTCAGTTTTGCAATTTCTTGGTCTCTTTTATTTACAATTGTAGTTTGTGCCTCAATCTCTTCTTTCTATTGGATGACCTGTGCTTCAACATTTTGTAGCCTGGTTTTTAATTCAACATTTTTGCTTTTAATTTCTCTAATTCCTATTCTTTTTGGCCAGATTTTGTATCCCCTGTGTCCACAGAGAAGGATGAGTGAGGAATTTCCATATCAGTATGAGGTGCATTTTCCTCAATTTTAGGTATACTTCCCATTTTGTCAAGAAAAGGAGAACGTCCCCCCACAGGTTCATCGTCAATCTGCATAGATGTGGTGACTATGTTCTCTCCTCTTGCTACTCTCTGGGTGATGGGGTTTTCTTGTCCTCTTCCTTAGGGGATTGATCACCCTACTTTTTTGTTTCATTTATTTCCTCACTACCAGGTGGACTTTCAATTTCCACTACTTATATTTGAGTCCTGGCCTTCTTCCTTTTGGAAGTACTTCCTATGTCTTGGGGTTCGATTTCATTGGATCTTGAAGACAACCTTTTACTTCTCTGAAGAGGAGTCATTTGAAAAGTAACCTTACTTCTTTTCTTTCTCTTGTGAGGAGGTTCTTCTTCATTTCCAAAGTGGACAATTTCCACATCCCCTATCTATCTTGGGGTTTCTAGCTCATCCGAAAAGGTTTTTGGCACATCGCCACAAGGACCTATTAAGGTCTGTTGGGATTCAGCAGCACCCAATGCCTCATAGGAGGGTTCTTCTAAAAACTATTTTTTTTCTGAGAGGACTCTCCCTCCTCAAGTAGTCTTTCAAATTCTACTTTTTCAAAATTTCATAGGAACTTTTGCCACTTCTTTTCTGGATTTTTGTGAAAATTATATTTGCATATCAACTGTATGAGAACGTGATGTTTGAGGGGCCCTATCCCAACTTTGTATTTTTCTATTATAGAGGTGCCTGAATGAAATAGGAAGGCTGGTAGATTAATCCTAAGAGAAGGGTCATCAATGTCATGGAACAAATGAATTAACAAGCGAAAAGAGGGTCCCACTACTATAATTATCTATCCCTCACAGGTGAAGTATTTGATTATCCAATCTACAGCAGTTCTCCAGGGTTTGGGAAGAGACATTCTATGGAAACCTTTCTTTTTTCCCTTGGTACTAATGGTAATTACAAGTTGAGTCTCCCCTTCCCTATGAAATAATTCTACCAGTCTCTGATAGGTGACATTGGAATTTTCATTCAAATCAATTCCTTTATTTTCAAGACCAAAAATATGAGCAATGGTTTTCGTACTTACTTGGAATCGCTTGCCATGCACCAAGGTCTACCCATCTGTAAAATTCTCGACAAATTATTTTACAATCTGCTCTGTATACTCTTCAAACTGTTTCATGAATTCTGGGCACTCGAATTTCTGAAATAGAGCCACAATATTGCCCAATGCCAACAATTGAGCTACAAAAGCTAGTTTAGACTTTTTCTTGGCTCCTCCCATTTTCTCCATTTCTTTCCTTGCCACTCTGTGAAATTCTATGAAACTCTGCAATACCTTCCTTGCTAGATTACAGATGAAAAAGGAACTCTATTTCAATATACCCAATGGAGGAGGAATTAACCACCTTTCTTGTCACCTTATTGAGTAATTATGATGAGTTTTCATGGGGAATTATGCAACCATTGTCATACTTTTAGCAATCGTGTGATGGCACAAGTTTCAAAATTGTAAAAAGGAACGGTTCATGCCAATTAATTAGCCTTTATTCAAAATAAGTACTAACTTTTACATAAATAAATTTGCATGCACCTTATGTCTTGTCACTAGATCAAACATCACTTACCTATGCTGATGTAATTAGATAGTCATATGATTTGGTGAGGGTGGCGACGGATAATAATGACATGGATGGGATAGTTGAAATGGCGGCAAAAATTATTATGACAAAAAGTGGTGTCATAATAATTTTATTTATTATGGGAAGATTTATTATGATATAGTGGAATGATTATTAGGGAGAAAATCTTGAGGTGGTAGAAAATCAAATGATCGGCATGCACAAAACTTAGGAAAAATCAAAATACTAGAAAGGAAAAAGTTTACAAAAATCTAGAGCATTACTGAGAAATGCAGCTGGAGTGGAGGAAAAGAAAGTTTCAGAACATCGGGGAGAGATGTCATCAGAACAAAACAACAAGATTGAAGATTCCAAAGCATCGTCAAAAGATTCAGCTAGGCAACAACCAAAATTTTTGGAGCATCATCGAAAGATGTAGCCAGAGTATCAACCAAAATTTCTAGAGCATTGTCGAAAGATGTGGCCAGAGCAGTAACCAAAATTTTTAGAGCATCGTCGAAAGATGCAGTTGGAGTAGCAACCAAAGTTTTTGGAGCATCATCAAAAGATGCAGCTAAAGCAGCAACTAAATTTTTTGAAGCATCATCGAAAGATGTAGTCAGAGTAGCAACCAAAATTTTTGGAGCATCGTCAAAAGATGTTGTTGGAAGGAAGGTGGATGTGACATTTTGGCCTTGTTTTCCTAAAGCATTGTTGAGTGATGCGTCAGGATGTAGGATCAAGATGAGGAGTGGGCCAAATCCATTGTACAGGTTCCATAGAATCGCAACAACCGCGCTGACAAGTTTCAAAGCATTATAGTAGGGTACGTTGGAATTGTGTTTTCCAAAAAGATGAAGTCCTACAAAATATAGACAAAATTTAGCCAAGTCCAAATGATGAAGAAATTGAAGAAACATTCTTAAATGGTTTTTTTTTTTTCAAAACTATATTGACCCTGCCACAATAGAGTTAATGCACTGGATTTCTCCCTGCATTTCTACCATTTTTGTAAATTCTTCTTTATTAACAGGCTAATGGTAGACATGTAATCGATTCCCATTAACTAGAAGATTTTGGGTATCACAATCAATAGGTTTCAACTGGACTAAACCATTGGAAAATACTTCATAAATTTCATATGGTCCAAGCTAGTGTGTTTTGAGTTTCCCTTGATAATCCTTGTATTTGGAATCAAACAATAATGCCCAATCCCCACTATGGAATTCTTTCTCTTTGATATGTTTATCATGTCAGACCTTTTGTTGTTGTTGGACCAGTTCAGTTTGATGGATGACGTCCAAATTAAGTTCATCCAATTCACTAAGCTATAAAACTCTCTCAATTTTGGCTCGTTTAAGATCCATACCCAACTCCAGGGCTGTTCTAAAGGTTTGGAGTTTGAATTCAATGGGAAAGAGGGGTTTCTTTCCAAAGACTAACTCACATGGAATATAGCTAGTAGTTGATTTCCAAGTGGTGTTGTAGGCCCAGACAGCTTCTGGTAGTTTCCTAGCCCAGTCTTTCCTTCTTGATGAAACCGTTTTTGTTAAAATATTTTCCAATTCCCTATTGGTGACTACGACTCGTTCATTCACCTGCAAGTGGTAGGGTGAGCACTTATTATGACTTACATGGAAATGATTTGTGAATGCTAAAAAAACTTTGGACATAAACTAGGGGCTCTAGTCTGTGACAATTATCCTTGGAGCTCCGAATCTGAGGAAAAATTTGTTGTAAAGAAAATCAGCTACCTGTTCTTCCCCAGCAATGCATAGGGCTTGCACTTCTTCCCTCTTAGTCAGGTAGTCAGTACAGACCAAAACATACTCCTTTCCTTGTGAAGGAGGGTCTATAGGGCCAATAAAATCCAATCCCCATTTTTCAAATGGTTTAAGGACTACCTAAGGTTGCAGGGGAATTTCATTAGATGCAGTTGGTCTTCCTACCCTTTGGCATTCATCACATCTATGAACATTTTTCTTGATGTCCTTATGTATTGAAGGCCAGTATTATCCTGCTCCCCAAATCTTGTGAGTTGTCCTCTTAGCAAAATAATTCCCTCCTGAAGGATCATCATGATAGGCTCTAAGGATACTATAGGTCTCGTCTACCCTAACACACTATCGTAAAACCATATCAGGTCTGCATCAAAATAAGATCTCATTAATCCATTTGAAAGGGGCACTTTCTCTAACGAGGTGTTTCTTCTATTTAGATGAAAAGTGAGGTGGTACTCATGCGGTGGCCAAATATTTTGCAATATCGGCAAACCAAGGGGTTTTAGTGGAGATGGAAAATAGATTTTCATCTAGAAAATCATCTTTTACTAGAGCACAGTCACCATCATGTTTAATCCAGGATAAAAAAATCTGCGACTACATTGGACTTCCCAGGCTTGTCAACAATTATTACATTGAATTCCTGGAGAAGAAGTAACCACCTAATTATCCTTGCATTTACCACAGGTTTATTCATGAGGTACTTGATGGCTAAGTGATCTCTATGCACTATGACTTTGTATCCCTTGAAATAATGTCAAAATTTCTTGATTGTGTGAACTACAACCAAGAATTCTTTCTTTGTTGTGGTATAATTCTTTTCTGTTGGCATCAAATTCTTGCTAATGAAATATATGGCATATTTTCCCCCATTCTCATCTTCTCCTAAAATCGCTCCAATGGCATCATCACACATGTTAGCATAAATATGGAACAAAAGGTTCCAATTAGGTCCTCGAAGGATAGGAGCAGAGATGAGTTTTTCCTTGATAATTTCAAATGATGACAGAAACTCAAGCATCCAGATGAACTCTACATTCTTCTAAAGGAGGTAAAACATAGGGGCTATGATTTTGCTAAAATTTTCTATGAATCTTCGGTAGCATTTGAAATTCCCTAGGAAACATCCGACATCAGTCTAGGTTTTTGCAATCTTGAGTTGTTGTATTACTTCAATTTTCTTAGGATCAACCTTAATCGCTTTGACTAAAATATGATGTCCTAGCACTATTCCTTGTTCCACCATGATCAAACATTTCTCATGGCTTAGGTACAAATGATGATCTTCACATCGCTTCAATACCTTATCTAGATTCTTGAGGGCTTCATCGAAAGTTGAACCATATACATTGAATTTGTCCATATAAACTTCCACACACTCATTTACCAACTTAGCAAATATAGCTAGGATGGCCCTTTGAAATGTTGCAAGAGAATTACATATCCCAAAGGGGAGAACCTAATATGTAAATGTCCCCCAAGGGTAGGTAAAGGTCATCTTATCCTAGTCTTTTGCTACTACTTGTATCTAGTTGTATCCACTAAATCCTTCCAAAAATGAAAAATATTTCCTCCTGGTCAAGTTATCCAACACTTGGTCTACGAATGGTAGAGGAAAATAATCTTTGTGTGTTGCTTTTTTAAGCTCCCTATAGTCTACACACACTCTCCACTTCCCATTGACAACCTAAGGTGACACCCACTTGCTGTCGAAAATCGGGTAGATAAACCCTACTTGTAGGAGTTTCTCAATCTTAGTTTTAATGATGTCTTTCAGAGCAGGATTGAGTCTCTATTGTGGTTGGAAAATAGGTCAAAACATCCTCAGTATAGATATGATGAGTACACACACTGGGATGTATTCCTCTCATATCTTTATAGTCCCAAGTGAATGATGTAGATCTATTCACCAAGGTGTCAAACAATTTTTGTTCCTCCGACTCAATCAACCAACTGTTAATGTTCAAAGTTTTTCCTAGCAGCAACATAATGGTCTTAACTCCTGGATGGTTGGATGTGACAGTATACATGGGCCTTATTAGGGTGTTGAGAGGATAGTTGTGCGGTATAGTTTTATGAAGCCTGGAAACATCTACGAAGAAATGGTGAGTTTAATGATTGTTTTAGATTGTTATCTTTCAATTAGCTCAATGTTTCATAGTTTCTTTACCAGATTTACTTCTTCAGCAATTTATACATTTCTTAGTTTAATCATTTCCATGCTTTCTAATTTAGTGATTATGCTCTTTATATTTATAGTTTTATGCTTTCTAATATAGTTATTTCAAGCTTTCTAGATAGATGATTTCTTGCTTTCAGATTTTAGAGGCTTTTTAGTTTAGAGTTTTGTTTTAGTTGTTGGTATTTAGAGTACCTGAGAGAGATAGTTGAGATGTCTTCTATTTCATACAAGCTTTGGTCACCACCCAGTTGATATATTAATGTGTTTATTAACTAAAGTGTTAGGAGCTTACGATAGCCTATCAATCCTCTCTCCTTAGCTTCTCCTCCGAGCTCCGCCCGTGTACCACATTGTATCATTTTGTAGGCACCTTTTTGGAAGACCCCACAGTCAACGCTCGAAGAAAAAAAAAATTCATGTGTCCCCTCTGTGGAGAATTCAATTGCAAGGGAGGGATAAAATAATGAGAGGCCCCACCTCCACACCACATGTCCTAACCAATTCTTCATATAGTTAGACACATGTCTTCATGGGAAATTCGCTACTTCCCCTCTGGGATCACATCCATCATTTGCAAAAGGGTGCACTTTGTTCAACGTAATTGAATACCACGTTTCAGAATCTTTTTTGTTGCATCATTTTTGGAGAATTATTGTGATGGGAAGCATGGATTATTCTTGGGGAATCTTTTCATTTATTGGCTTTCAAGCGATGGATGGATCTATATATACTGCTTTGACTCTCTAAAAAAAGGTTTGAAAATACATAAAAAAAGTACTAAAATACTGTAGACCTTTGTATTATTTTTAATTATTATATTAAGACTCGCAGACTCTGCCCATTTTTTTAGCCTCTCTATTTCTTAGTTAATAAATAAGACATTATACTATGTTGTTTGTTGTACTAAGTAGTTTATTTGCAAGAATTCTACAATTCCAATATAAATTTGTTGTTTAGATCATGTCTTGAACTCTTCTTGTTCAAAGAATGTATATGGAAGTTATATTATGTAATTTGATTGGCTTCTTAGGATTTTCATCTATGCTTTTTGTTATTTTTGGACATGCAGATTGTTGAACAAGCCCTCAAATCTAACCCAAAAGGAAGATATCTTGTGCCTATTTACTTAAGTCTTGGCACATTGCCTTAGATTAGATTTTATTTTAATATATCTGCTTCCTTTTCCCTTTTCAACTCCAAAATACATGGAAGAGCCAACTTCTTTAAAACTCATAGGTTACTCAGTTTAGTGCAATTGGTCACCCCATTAATTGAGTTTCCCATAAGGTTGTTGCTTAGTAATTTTAGGCATCAATAGCTAGTCAACCTAAATCTTTTGGCATTGAAAAATTGCAATTCAGAGCTCATCATCAAAATTTAGATGGAATTATTTTTTATCATTTACAATAGAAGATTATTTTTAGGCCCTATGGTAGCTAGTATATAGACTCAATTTTGTGGCTCTTGAATGAGTTTTGATCATGATTTTATTGTGTCGTTATTTTCTATTGGGTCCATAAGGTCCCATAAAAAAAGTGATTTTCTCTATTCTAGGGACAACCCAATTGTTCATTTATTTTCACTAGCCTCTAGCTTCATTTTTGTGTTGATTGGAGAAGTTTGAAAATACAATCAAATATTTATCAAATAGGATCCTAGAAATTAAGAATAAACTAAGGTCTGAAATTATGTGTGAGAAATTCTAAGTCAAAGATGATTTTCAGATTTCTTCTCTTAATGGTGAATGTACTGATTGCAGAACATTAATAAATTTGATGTTTGCATATCAAGAGTGGAACTCCTTTTTGTATGTAAGGAGACCCGCCCCAAAGGGATGCATCTCTTGAGAGGACATGTCTCCACACATGGAGACACGTCCACTCAAGGGACGTGTCCCTTTGGGCGTGCGGGTTGCCTTTCCAACCGATTATCATTCGGTTAAACATACTTAACACATATACCTCCTCAAACATGGTGGATATATATTATATGAATTCCAAATTTTATTCAATGTGTATTTTGAAGATCATTTATTTAAATTCAATTTTATACATGCATTATAAAATTCGATTTTACTTAGTTTAGAAATATTAAATATGAAGAGCAATTGATCTTTTATAAACGATGATGATGCTTATAGCAATCATCGTTTATATTTGACCTAAGCTATCATTCATCAACACTCCCTCTTAGCTAGGGAAGATATTTCAAATCAAAATAAGTGGAGATATCACCTTCACACGTGATATCGAAGATATGATATGTTTTCTCAATGTTGTCAAGTCACATGACATTCTTCATAACACATCTTCATTATGGTATGTGCACTGACATCAAGTCACATGATGTCTACCATAATTCATGGCATATCCACAGACATAAATATCCACCATGATTATCTCTTAAGGATCACAATGATCTTCAGATGATATCAAGTCCCATTATATCCATCAAAGTGTCCAAGAGATACTATCATGACATGTCCACAGATATCAAGTCACATGATATCTATCATGATAGTTTATCATTGTAGAGTCATCACTTTACAATGTCAAATACAAGTGCTTATTATTAGAAAGATCATCACCTTTCAATAATGTACATAGGGGGAGTAGGCCCATAAGGTCATGGAGTCACACACATGACAAAAGAGTTTACACATTAAACATCTTTATATATTAGTACAATTTATAAACAATTTGTATTTCAAACATAAATAACAAATTACATTTCAACCATACCAAGTTTCTTCCTGAAGTGCTCTACCTTGATTTGGGAGAGAGGCTTGGTGAGAATGTCTGCAGTTTGATCATTTGTACTGATATACTCCAACTGAATCACTTTCCTTTCCACCATATCTCTTACATAATGATAGGGGATCTCAATGTGCTTAGATCTATCATGAAAGACAGGATTTATAGAGAGTTTGATGCAACTCTGATTATCACAATGAATAATTGTAGGATTCAAGGGCTCACCAAAGAGTCCCACAAGCAATTTACGAAGCCAAACTGCTTCTCTTGCTCCCATTGAGGCTGCAATGTATTCAACTTCCGTTGAGCTTTGTGCAACTAAAGATTGTTTTATGCAAATAAGGAGATCATAGCCGATCCTAAACTGAAGCAACACCCTGATGTGCTTTTCTGATCGGTTACACTTCCAGCCCAATCTGAATCAGAGTGCCCATGTAGATCTAGTTGATCATTCTTGTAAAGAAACCATATCCAATAGTGCCTTGAAGATATCTCAAAATATGTTTCACAGCCATTAAGTGAATTTCCTTTGGTTCACACATGAACTGGCTGAGAACATTTACTGCTTAACAAATATCAGGTCTGGTGTTAACCAGATACATCAAGGATCCAATCATCTGTCTATAAAGGGTTGGATCTGAACACTTGGATTCTAATGTCGCTTCTTTCAATTTGTGAAGGTTGGTTTCCATAGGTGTAGACATGGGTCTACAATCCAACATTCCAAATCTCTTCAGAATATCAATAGTATACTTTCCTTGGTTTAGTATGATGCCATCTGGTTTCTGCCAGACTTCCAAACCTAGAAAGTAGTGTAAAATTCCCAAGTCTTTCATGTCAAATTTTGAAGTTAGATCCTTCTTTCCTTGAGCAATGAGGTGATCTTCTCTGTTATCAGTAGGTCATCAACATATAAAATAATTATTAACATATCACCTTTAATTACCTTAAAGTAAAGATTTGGGTCTGCATCATTCTTGGAGAATCCTAGTCCCAAGAGGTAGCTGTCAATTCTTTCATACTAGGCCCTGGGAGCTTGTTTAAGTCCATATAGTGCTTTCTTTAGTCTGCATACATGTGAATCAGGTTTTATGCCAGTGAAGGCTTCTTCAGGAGTTTTGTTATCAAGATGAGAATGAGGACATCTATTTTGGATGTAGACAGCAGTCCTAGAGGCTTCTGCCCAGAAAGAGGTTTCAATGTTTTGGTCAAGAAACATTGCTTTGGCAGCTTCTACAATGGTTCTATTTTTTCTTTCAGCAACCCCATTTTGTTGAGGGTTTTAGGCCATTGTGAACTCCCTCTTAATTCCAACACTCATGTAGAATTCCTTAAAAAAATTATAGGTGTATTCTTTCCCATTGTCTGTCCTTAAATGTTTTTATTTTCTTCCCGGAGAAGTTTTCCGTAAGTGCTTTGAACTCTTTGAACCTTTTGAGGATTTCTATTGACTCTTTACACTTAAGGAAATAGATCCATGTTTTCCTAGAGAAGTCATGTATAAATATGACATAGTATAGAAATCCTGCTTTAGAAGGTACAAACATGGGTCCACATAAGTCAGAGTGAACCGGATCTAACACATTTAGGGTTTTGCTCAAACTAATGGGAAAGGATCCCTTTGTATTCTTTCCTAAGGCACAACCTTTACAAGTTCCTTCATGAGGTGGTTTTAACTTAGGTAAGTCTGTTACAATTTTTTCCATAGAAGGTAGGGCACGGAAATGAAGGTGTCCTAATCTTCTATGCCAAATCTCATTTGACTCAAAGGTGTCAAGGGTAAGGGCTT
The DNA here is from genome assembly GCA_007258455.2 of Sequoia sempervirens. Taxonomy (NCBI): domain Eukaryota; kingdom Viridiplantae; phylum Streptophyta; class Pinopsida; order Cupressales; family Cupressaceae; genus Sequoia; species Sequoia sempervirens. The sequence continues at coordinate 590,285,652 of VDFB02271358.1, forward strand.
GTTTAACTTCAGTGCAAAGTTTGTAAAGGTACCCTTGTCTTACACCTATGGTTTGGGCTTTCTTGATAGTTTATCTTTTAGGCCATGCTAGAACTTTTCCATCCATAAATGTAACGCTATATCCATTGTCTTCAAGGGAAGAGATGGATATTAGATTCCTCTTTATTCCAGGTACAAATAAGACTCCAGTGAGTTGAAGGGAGAGACTAGATTTCAATGTGATGGAACAAGTTCCAACCCCTTTTAATTGATGTGTAGAATCATCCCCAATTGTTACATCTTCATCAGACTCTTCAGTCATAGTGTCTAAGTGTTCTCTAAACCCTGTGATGTGCCTCAAAGAACCACTATCAATCACCCAGTTGTTGATATTGTTAGATACTTGACTAGATAAGGTTGAATAGAACACAAAGTTCTTAGATTCATGATCTGAATTTGTCTTTCCTACTTTGGCAAAAGATGCTTGTTGCTTTGATCTGTCAAGGCACTTCATTGCATAGTGGCCATATTGATCACATCTAAAGCATTGCACTTGAGAAATGTATTTCTTTTTAGAAGATCCATTTCCATTGGAATTTCTCTTTCTTTTAAAAGATCCTTTCTTGTAGGAATTTTTCTTGTTCCTTTTATTAGAAGATTTGTTGAGTACATGAATGTCTTCATCTATGTTTTTCTATTTTTTTCTTTTGTGGAGAGTCTTGTTTCTTCTTGAAGGCAGTCAGTTCTTAGCCTGTCAAACTTAGGGAGTTTAGATCTTGCACTTATTCCTTGAACAAATGACTCCCATGATTTTGGTAGGCCTCCTAGTGCAATTAGAGTTAACTCTTTGGTATCAATCTAATATCCAATTGTAGATAATTGATCCCTTAGTTCAATAATCCTCATGAAGTATGCATTAATGGACTCTCCTTTGCTTATTTGAGAATTGTTGATTTTCCTTTTTAATGCAAGAGTCTTGCAAGTGTTGTTGATCTCATAAGTACTCTCAAGATATTTGTACATATGGTATGTAGTTTCATGTTTTGCTAGGATGGGCACTATATGATCCCTAACTGCATCTACTAGGATTTTCATGGCCTTTTCATTGTTTTCCATCCATTAAGTTTTCTCAGGTTCAGACTCTGGTTCCTTCATATTTTCTCTCACAAGTGAGTCTAGCTTATTCTCTTTAAGGATCATCATGATTCTAAATTTCCATGATGTGAAATTGTCTGCTCCTGCAAGACGATCTTCAAATCTAATCACACTTGACATTATGAAGAATGTGATGTGAATTCGATTCTAGAAAATAGGAATTTTCTTGAGCAATTTGATATTTAGATTTGATTTGATTTGGATTCACACAACATGGCTCTGATACCATGAAAATGTAATCAAATCTTCATCATATAGGATCCTAGAAATCTAAGAATAAACTAAGGTCTGAAATTATGTGTGAGAAATTCTAAGTCAAAGACGATTTTCAGATTTCTTCTCTTAATGCTGAATATACTCATTGCAGAACATTAATAAATTTCGATGTTTGCATATCAAGAGTGGAACTCCTTTTTTGTATGTAAGGAGACCCGCCCCCAAGGGATGCATCTCTTGAAAGGACATGTCTCCACACGTGGAGACATGTCTGCTCAAGGGACGTGTCCCTTTGGGCGTGTGAGTTTCCTTTACAACCGATTACCATTCGGTTAAACATACTTAACACATATACCTCCTCACACATGGCGGATATATATTATATGAATTCCAAATTTTATTCAATGTTTATTTTGAACATCATTTATTTAAATTCGATTTTACTTATTTTAGAAATATTAAATATGAAGAGAAATTGATCTTATATAAACAATGATGATGCTTATAGCAATCATCATTTATATCTGACCTGAGCTATCATTCATCAACAAAGTTTGAAGGTTTGAACCAATTTTTTGTTAAACTGCTTGCTGGAAGCCCAATTTACAAAAATTCCCAAAATTTAGCAGGCTATGCAAAATTTAAGATAGGGTAGGGATCAAAATTAATTATAATGCCTCTCTCCAAAGTTTTGTAGCGTCTGTATGTCATTTTCACTTGTGGTGATGATTACATCATTTGGTTAGCAAAGAAATTCGGTTGCTAATTTCACTACGTTTTATATTTAATTTTTTAAAACATATCTAATTTTTTAAATTATTTGGGAGTGTAGAAAATTATTGTATTAAAAACTTGTTAAATTCTTCTTTGAGGTAACGTCATGTAAATTGGCACTTACATTTTAATTTTAAAAGGTTTTAAAGTTAGTTGTTTAACTTTAAACCTTTGGCCACCAAATTCATCATTTTAAAAATGAATGGGGCCCTCACAACTTGGCATTCTTTACATATAGTTGGCCTAAGTCCTACTAAAAGTCTTTCCATGTGGTAGAAAGGAGCATTGTCACAAGTTTGAGCCAAAAGACAAAAACAAAGTTGTGATAGAGTGAAGGGTCTATGATGGCTTTTTGATTGGATGTTTTCTTGCCAACTTGGAAATCATGGAATCAATGGGAGTTTTATCTTCATGTTCATTTTAATGCTATTTAAGTTATTGAATTCTATGTTAAATTGCATAGATTTGGCGCTAGGTGTATGTCAGGCCCTCCAAATGTATGCAACATATTTCATCATAACATCAAAACCTTTAGTCATTGTCAACCTACGATACATAAAAGTTGAGCGATGGATTCTTATTGGCCAATCTCAGATTTGACCAATGCATAACGTGCCAAAATGAGATTCTACGGGTGTGTGAAAAAATATGGGGGACCAAAAAGTGGCCAACCAATTTTTGGCCCCCATGAAAGCATTATAACTCACTCGTGTTATTCCTTATTTAAACAAAAATAAAATAAAACACATTTCATTCTACATTTTTTCTTCAGGCTGTGGACTAAGCATATTTTCAAGCACACTCACATTGTTATAGACCTAATTTTCACCCAAATCTTTTCCAAATCATCACCATAATATCATGAAGATGTTGGGGAGGTCAAAGAAGTAAGTATTTTAGCTTTTAGTGTCAAATTTGGATTAAATAGGTAGATTCAATTAGTTTTTAATTGATTTTTTTTAATTTTTAGGATTTGAAAATTCACCCCTAAATGTTCAAAATCCCAATTCACCTCTTCATGAAAACCATCCTGAGGAACAACCACAACAAAAAACTCCTACAATTTCCTGTCATCCTCAAGGGACACAACAAAACATATTAGGGAAAATTTAAAATAATAGAAATGAACTTCAAGAGTTAATTGCAAGGTTGAAAGATCCTATAGGAAAAAACTCCCATAGGACCACCCTTGTTGAATTACTGCAATCCATTATGTCTCATGTAGAATCAGTTAGTAGGAAAATAAATAGTTCCAATCTAACAAGAAGGAACAAGAATTTTTTTTTATGTAGATAGATTATCATATGAACAAGTTAAATTAAATATGACTTGTGTGCACTCTCCAACAACACATTAACCAATCAAACCTTACATAGTGCATGCAAGAGGTTTCCTATCCATTGGTGCCACCACCAAGGAATAAAGAATAATTTTTGGGATAGGTGGTGGATGGTTTTTGACCATCCTCCATGCAATAACTATGAGGTACCAAAATAATTTTTGAGGAAACTCTATTATAAATTTTCTTCAATCAGATCCCAAACTAATTTGACATGCAATAGTTATAGGGAAGAGGTGGGGGCTCCACATCAGATAGAGTGGATGCATAATGTGACCCAAACTAGGCACTGAGACCACTGGCTAGACCAAATTTAGAGCATGTGACTATCCTTTTCATTGTGAAAGAGGGTGTGGAGGTGGATACCTTAGTGTCAATTAGCTCGCTCACTCATGCCCTTATACAACATACTAGGCCTCTAGTACAAGGTGATGTGGGAAAGTCTTCTAGGCATTGATATCCACCTCATATATTTTGGTGATGCAAAAGCATCTAAGGTGAAAGGGAAATCCTATATCACCAAAAATATTGTTATTTTATTTTGTTCATTTTTAGTAATGGCTTTGGGGGTTAAGAAGATAAATACTTTAGTTTGCAACTATGTAATTTCCTTTAGGGCAAATTGTAATTGTAATTTTGGTCTTACAGAAATTATGCAACAATAAATGTTTCCAAGGAATAAATGGGAAAATATCCTTCTTGGGAATCCAATTCTTGGTGGGGACCACTTGGGGTGCATGTGCTTGCATGTTCAATTATATACCTTGCATGTATTTGCATGTTTGTGCCACAAGTTTTGCATGTTGTTGCATGACTGTATTTGGAGTCGTTGGAGCCTCCAAGAATCATTGAAGGTGTCAGTTGGAAAAGATCATTGGTCAAAAACTAGGCGCCCATATGTGGGTCATATTTACAATGAATAATTTTATATTTTACATTTTATTCTTCTCAAAATGGGGCATGGGATTTCAAGGTGGTTATTGGATGTTGTTTTGGAAACCAATGGTGGTTTTCTTGTCACACAATTTTTATATAATGATGCTTGCTCATTTGGAGAAGGGGAGGATTTTGGTGTCATATCCCAATTTTTATTGTATTTAAATTATAATATGTTAAATTGAGCAATTAAGGAAATTCAATATGTTGAATGATAAATTTGATATTTTGAAATGTTTGAAAGAAGTTGGTCATCTTTTGACTATGTGATTTTTTGAACTATCATACACTTTATCATGATTGAACCTTATTGATGAACTATGTAAGTGCAAGTGTGTGCAAATGTAGGAAACATGTTGAAGGATGAGAACACGGTTTAGGTAGGATCATTTATCCAAATTGAATGGTAAGCTTGATGGAATCTGGGTGCAAACACCACTGAATAGCATGATAGATGCATTTAAAATTTTATATAGAAGATTATATCTATCAGATTCGAAATGATTCAATGATAAAAAAAATGGGCTTGTGGAATGCTATACATCTCATTTCTTATTCAATTTGTCTATTTTGATATCGTGTATTTGAAATTTAAAAGAAAATGATAGCATGGTTAAACGTATATGTATGTATTTAAGAAGTCATTCTTGAAGGATAAGAAAAAAACTTCATTTTGAAGCTATTGTTTGAGTAAAATAAAAATTCATTCTCTATTTAAAAGTGATTAAACAATATATTGTTATAAAATAAAATAGTGATAAATATATTTATATATGCATAAATTTATATTTATATATACACACACACACACACACATACACACATATAAAAACATATAAATATTCCTTATAAAAGAATATGGGATCGAATTTATCAAAAAGTATTATTGATTTTAAATAACATTGTAAAGAAAAAAAAACTTAAAAAAAAAATCATTTCAAAGATATTATGGAAGAGTGGTTTGCAATCAAATTGAAGGCTAGGATATTTGAATGCAATAGTGGGTGGCTAATTACTGGAAATAATGAAGTGAAATGACCCCTTAATGGATTGAACAGGTAAGGGAGAACATGTTACCATTTTTGGTAGCACAAAAAATCAGGTAGAGATTGAAGGGGAGACTAATTGTGGCGACAAAGATTCAAGAAAAAGAAGGCAAGAGAATTGACCCAATTGGGAAAGAGGAAAAAGCAACAAAGGAAAAAGCCTACGATTCAAAGGTAATTTGATGGTTTTGATAGATGCTTGATTTTCCCAGTATAGTCTATTTTGAAATTTTAATTTCCCTCCATATTGTCGATTTCTTTTGAAATGGTGTTAAACCATTATATGGGAATTTATCTGTAAACACATTTTGCATCAATTCCTAGAATTCATCGATGAATTTGATAGTAATCTATGTCTTGTTCCATGAGCCATATCAGCCATCCCTTGCATGCACTTCCTATCGGCTTGTTAGTCGATCATGTTATGCATTGTATGTTTATGTAACCGCTCTCTTGTTGTTTTATGCCTTGCATGTGTGATACATAGCCATTTTCATGGCTATTCAATAGAAGTTGATAGTTAGAGTATTCAATAAATTTAATGATTTCTTTTATCATTCACTATTCCCTCTAAGAGAAGTGTCGGCTTCTCCACTTTTATCCTTCAAATTTTTTTTGTTCTTTACGTTGATAATGTCAAATAGGAATACCACACCATATGGGTGTGAGGGCCTTGCTTATCATTCTTAGAATGAAGGCCAGTCATTGCTATTTTTTTTATCCATGTTGCCTCGTTCATAATGAACATTGGTAGAAAATTTGTATCGTTCTATTTTTTGATCGGATGTTGGCACGATCCCTAAGATCGTATATTAGTATACCATTAGAATAAACATGTAATCGTTCTTTAGAATGATTCCTAACATCATTGATCCCAAGTGATGCTTGTAAGTTAGTGTTCACCACACATCTTGTATGCATATTATCATTCCCTAAGAATGATAATTAGAGTGTTCCTTAGAATGAATTCCATGGAGGCCGATGGTTGGCATGCATTGGCTTCAGCCATAGATGTTGTTAAGAATAAAAGATAACTATCGTTCGACTAGTAGTCATTCTTTATAATGATAGTGGATTTAATATATATATTATAACTATCACTAATAAGAGCATAAGTTTCTCCATAACCTAAACAATAATAAAATTGTTCCAACTTTGTATGTGTTTTAAAACGACAAGCATGTCGTTCGATTCCTTTACTTTGTACAAAATGATGCCAAAATCATTTAACTTCTTTTCAAATATATCTACATATGTATTATATCCAAAATGATAGAACCTTTGATTAAATGCATAAGAATGATAGATATTTCATTTTAGATCCTTAACCATGAATGTACTTTGAAGAAACTAAGGGTCACTAGATGAGACTCAAATAAATGAAACACTAGATAACTTGAAACTAAAACTTGCAGGCTTCTAAAAATAGCATGGTTATGATACAAAAAGAGTATCAGTATGTAGTAATTGTTTTAAAATAGAACAATTGTTCTTCTTCCTTGAAAAAGGAAAATTTACATCTTGTATAATTGTGAGATGATATGACAATCTGTAGCATTAATTTGAATGAAAGCAATCTGTTATAATGGTATTTATTTCATAATATATGCACAAATATACTAACTAAAGTTGGCACATATATGTGTATGCACATAGACCTTTGTCTACATACATACACATACTTGTGATAAACCTTCTTTTGTTACTTATTTTTACTCATTTTCTTCTATAATATATATTTATTTACGTTAATATGAAGGGGTAGAAGACTTTGAATGTAATCATGTGAAAAGTTAATGTATGAACTAAATGGATAATGTAATGAACAGATCCACTTGAATTATCTTTCTGAATTTTATTAAGAGGATTTAAGTAGACCGAATTAATTTTTCGTTGATATGTGTTTAAAGAATATTCTCTTTGTTTAGTAGAATAACAACACCCAAGTAGAATAGAGCACCTTAGGGTAGATTCTACTAGAGGATAGATAGTTGCTAAGGAATATACTTTTTTTGTTGAAAGTTACCTTCCGAGAAGGGTGCCAAAATGGAGTAAAAAGAGTATAGGTTTTGTTTTATCCAAAACCTATCTTTTGTTGTTGCAACTTAATTTTAATGCTTGACCAAGCAATTAGCCCATTATGAATGTATGGAATTATATGTGATGACACTCTCTTCCATTCCTAGCATATATCTTGCATTTTTTTAACCATAGATAGAGATGCATGTTGATGTATGGGAACTTGCCAAATTCCACCTTGTAGATTATGTGGTAAAGCATTTGAGACATGTTCTCATCCACGAGAGGAGGTGAGCCTAAAACTGAAACCTTGGATGTTTTCAATATTATCAAAGGATTATGATGTAACCTTGATGTAATTTTTATTTGTATTGACTTTGTGGCCAATGAGCCAAGTCAACTTGGATATTGTAATTGAAATTTGGAAATGAATATATATGTATAGATATATCTTGACTCATATTTTAATTAGAAATGTGTTTCTATGACTGAAAATAGCTACTTAAGTTATGTATTTTTAAAATTCAATATTCATAATGTCATTTGCAATTAATATTTAAGTAATAATTAGGATGGGTTATTACATTTGGTATTAGAGCTTAGGGTTCAACTCTAGACCTTTTGAGTTCACAATGACCATGACTATGGGATAGTTGACCCTTTGACCAAATTTGAGTTGTCTTGGAAATTGACCAAACCTAGATTGAATGGAGGTATTGGAAGATCTAAGTCAAGAAGAAAGAAAGGGAATATTGTTAGGACCTCAAACAAGAAAGTCATAGTTGAAGAGAATGCTAAAACTAAGGTTCAACCCGAGATTCCCAATCATGAGACTTTGGCTCAGGCCCTCACTCAACTTAAGTTGGAGAGTGGCAAGAAGATTGATGATTTGAAGAAAACTCATAAGATTAAGAAGCTTTTCACAATCACATATTGGCCTCTATGGTGTGGACCAAACACACCCTTACTAATTAAGGAGGAAAATGAGAGCCTACGTGCTCAACCCTCCTATTCTAACAAAACTAATGTAAATTATGACGAGGACCCAGAGGAGTGTCCTCCCTCTGAGAATGAGAAAACTGGCTAATGTAAAGAAGCTTTTGAAAATAAGGTCCATGTGACCCATACTTAATAAAAATAAAGCAAGATGTTATTTTTGGTGTGTTCAAGTGAAGAACTCAAAAGCATGTTTTACTATGAATGAATGTGTATTCTTTAATGAATGAGTGATATATACATGTATATGTAGTTTTATGTGAATAAGAATGTTTACACATAGAACCTAATGTTAAGTTATGATAGATATGAAATGTGATGTAGGTTGGGTGTGAGTCCATATGGTGACCACCAGACAAGAAGTAGGTAGTAGTGGGTCAGACAATCGACCAAACAAAAGGTTGGAACAAATTCTAGAACTTCTGAATAGGAAAGAAGCTGATGTGGACCACATAGAACATGAGGTCCAAGTAGTATTCAAGGACCGAATTCCCAAAAATGTGAAAGTCAATTAGGGAGAAGGCAGTCCAAGAGAAGGCCCTCAAGATTGAATTAAGGAAGAACTAGGAAAGGATCTTAAAAGAGTAGCACTGCCTAAGTTTAATGGAAAATACATTAGAGAAAGAGTTGAGGCATGGATCATTAAGATGGAGAAATATTTTGGACTCTATAATCTATCTGACCATACTAAAGTTGTGCATGGGCTACATATCAACTTTCAAGAGAAGCAACTACTTGGTGGGACAATGAAAATACAGAAAGGAATCTTTAGCCTAGTGAGATTACTTGGGAACTCTTCCTCCAATATTTTAGGAAGAGATGGTTACAACAACTCTTTTTCAACAAGAAGGTGACATAATTCCATAACATAACTTAGAAGAGCATGACTATGACCCAATATTAGGAAAAGTTCACCAATCTACTGAAGTATGTACCTTAGTATCAAGGAGATGAATGTTTCTGTATCTGAAAGTTCATATTGGGACTTAGGACCCACATTGGAGAAGAAGTGCACATGCATGATCCTCTCACCATGAATGAAGTATTCCTAAAGGCCACCAAACAGGAATAGAAATTGCAACAGTTATCTAATTACTGCAACAATTAAAATCCTAAGTCGTAGTTTGGAAACAAGAAGTTTCAAAAAGGAGACAAGACCCACTAGAGCTGTAATCTCAAGAGTGGAAGTGAGTCACAGGAGAAAGTTGAAGGTGGTAGTGGTGGAAAGAGCAAGAAGGAAAACAACAAAAGAAATGATGACCAAAAGAAGAAGGGCTTTAGGGAAGATAGGCCAGGAGGTCACAAAGGGCCTCATGATAGGTGCTATACTTGTGGAGGAAATTGTTATGCATCTAATTTTCCACAGCGGTCAAAGTCATGAAGGGAAGGAAACTATCATCAGTCTCAACACCATCAGATCCATGTTGTAGTGGACAAAAAGCATGCAGAGTATTAGGCTTCACCAATCCAATGGATGGGTAAGCTCTATGGTCAAACTGTCTCTATTTTAAGTGATATCAGAGCTATTGAATGCTTCGTAGACCCTAGAGTAATATCCAAGATACCTATTAGACTTAGATACATGGAAAAATCATGGACAATACAGTATGGAAACTAAGTAAAGCAAAGGGTAGATGATTTTCTATTTTTTAGCGAGTTAGAGCTTCCAACCTTCTAGACCTAGGTCAATCTATATGTTGCACCCTTAGGCTCATACGATGTAATTTTTGGGATAAACTGGTTAACTGAGCATAAGTCTATAGTGAATTGCAAGGATGAGATAGTTTTCTAGATGATTATGAGAACCTAGTTGAGATCTATGGGATGCAAAGACCCTTAGAGCTTAGATAGATCTCTTCTATGTAGCTCAAAAAGGCTCATCAGAAGGGATGTGTTATTTATGTTGTGCATATCAGTAACCTTGAAAACAAGGAACCGTATCTAGATGACTACCCTATCCTTAGGGAGTTTCGAGATGTATTTCTAGACCAAATCACAGAGTTACCTTTGAAATAGGAGTTTGAATTCTCCATTGACCTTGTACCAAGAGTTGAGCCACAATCCAAAGCACCATATCGAATGACCACCACCAAACTCTATAAGTTGAAGGCACAGTTAATGGAGTTTTTGAACAAAGGGCTCATAATACCTAGTGTGTATCCTTGGGGAGCACCAGTTATCTTTGTGAAAAAGAAGGATGGAACCTTGCATCTATGTATAGACTATCATATGTTGAACAAGGTGATCATAAAGAATCGATACACACTCCCAAGGATCGATGAGTTGTTTGACCAGATGAAGGGAGTGACAGTGTTCTCCAAAATCGATCTCAGGTCGGGATACCATCAGTTGAGAATAAAGGAAGAATACATTCTGAAGACTGTCTTTCAAAATTAGTATAGACATTATGAGTTTATTGCAATACCTTTGGTTTGACCAATGCACCTGTAGATTTCATGAATCTCATGAATAGTTTGTTCAGAGATTGCTTGGATGACATTTATTTTTATTTTTATAGATGACATAATAGTTTACTCAAAGTATATTGAAGAGCATGGAATGCACTTGACAATGTCTAAGAGAGAATAAACCCTTTGAGAAGCTATCCAAGTGCTCATTTTATCAAGAGAGGGTGCACTATCTAGGCCATATTATATCAGTTGAGGGAGTCTCTGTAGACCTTGAGAAGATTAAGGCGATTGTGGAATGGCCAATGCCTCAGAATGTGTCAGAAGTTCATACTTTCATGGATCTCGCAGGATACTATAGAAAGTATGTGCAAGGATTCTCCTAGATTGTGTCTCCAATCACATCACTCCAAAGAAAAGTAACACAGTTTGAATGGATTGAGAAGTATGAAAAAGCATTCCAACTCTTGAAGGAGAGGCTCATGATAGTCGTAGTGCTAACCATTCCTGATCCTAATGGAAGATTCACTATAATCACAGATGCTTCAGGAGAGGGAGTGGGAGGAGTACTAATGTAGGATGGACAAGTGGTAGCGTATGAATCAAGAAAGCTTAAACAACATGAGGTGAATTACACGTTGCATGACTTAGAGTCTTCCACAATATTTCATGCTTTGCAGATGTGGAGACATTATCTCTTGGGAAATTTGTTTGAGGTCAAGACAGACCATTTGGGATTGAGATAAATTTTTACTCAGACAAACCTTAGTGCATGACAAAGAAGGTGGTTGGAATTCCTTAGTGAGTATGACTTCAAAATTGAGTATATTAAAGGAAAAGAGAATAGAGTGGTTGGTGCTCTTAGTAGACGAAGACATCTGGAAGCCATGATCTTGACAAGGCCTAACTTGAGATAGTAGGTGACACAACATTTGTAAGGGGATGAACACTACAAAAGAGTGAAGAGTGCCCTAGAAAATCATCGATTTGATGGATATGAGTTCAAACTGGATGGAATTTTGAGATACTAGAGAAGGATGTACATTCTAGACTCTGGAGAGCTGAGAAAGATGGTTCTAGAAGAATTTCATAATGCACCTTATTCATGACACCCTAGAGTCTCCAAAATGATCGTAGAATTGAAAACTCTATAATTTTGGCCTAAACTCAAGAAGGATGTAATGGAGTACATAGCCAGATGCTTAGAATTTCTTTGAGTTAAGACTGAACATGTACATCCAACATGGATATTATATCCCCATGACATACTTGAGTATAAATGGCAAGTGATTAGTATGGAATTCATACAGGGGTTACCTTTGAGAAAGAATTGACATGATGTTATCTTGGTTGTGATCGATAAGTTGACCAAGGTGGTGCACTTCATCCTAGGAAACCTTAAGGATGGATCATTGACCCTGGCCAAGAAATTTTTCCAAGAGATCTTTTGCTTACATGGAGTTCTAGAGACTATCATTTCTGATAGGGACACCTGGATGACCTCAATATTTTTGGACGACCCTGAATGTTGCATTGGGAACCAAGTTGAATTTCAGTATCGCTTATCATCTGCAAAATGATAGACAGATGGAGAGGGTGAATCAGATAGTCGAATACCTCCTTCGAATGTACTGCATGGACTGATAGTATAAGTGGGGAGAATAATTACCATTGATAGAATTTGCATAAAATAACTCTTATCACACATCTCTTGGTATGGAATCATTTGAAGCTCTTTATGGATGAAAATTTCATACACCCATCAGTTGGGATAGATTGGAAGACATGATCATAGTAGGTCCTGAAATGCTCAAGGAGATGGAAGAACAAATAAGAGTTATTAAGGGTAGACTAAAGGAGGTGGCAGATAGACAAAAGAGTTAGGCCAACAAGAATAGAACTTTTAGATAGTTTCCAGTAGGGGATAATGTGTTCTTAAGAGTTAGGCCTCATAAAAGTTACATTTCCTTTGGAATGTCTTCCAAGTTAGCCTAGAGATATGTGGTTTGTTTGATGTCTTGGAAGTGATCAACCCAATTGCTTATAGACTTTCTCTACCACCTGCTCTAGCTTGACTTCATAATGTGTTTCATGTTTCTTTGCTTCAACCATATCATCCTGATGTAGGTCATGTGCTTGATTGGAAATCTTTGTAGGTACAACACCCAGGAGTGGTGCAAGTGGAGCCCATTAGAATTGTGGATAGACACAATGTTAAGTTGTTGAATAGAGACATTGCTTAGTTTAAGGTCCAATGGGACCAATATTCAGAAGACAATTCTACTTGGGAGGATGTAGAACAAATAGAACGCTCCTTCCCACATTTTCTTTCTTAGAAAGATATTATTGTTAATTTTGTTTGAATGTTTTGGATTGAATTTTGTAATGTTTTGGCTTGGAAACAGTATGAAATAATGTTGAAAGAGACATATATGCTCTAATTTTGATTAAATAGACATCAGGACGATGTATCTTCCAAGAGGGGATGGATGTCATATCCCATTTTTTATTGCATTTAAATTATAATATGTTAAATTGAGCAATTAAGGAAATTCAATATGTTGAAAGATAAATTTGATATTTTGAAATGTTTGAAAGAAGTTGACCATATTTTGACTATGTGATATTTTTAACTATCATATACTTTATCATGATTGAATGTTACTAATGAGTTGTGTAAGTACAAGTGTGTGCAAATGTAGGAAATAGGTTGAAGGATGAGAACACGGTTAAGGTAGGATTGTTTAGCTGAATTGAATGGTAAGCTTGATGGAATTTGGGTGCACACACCACTGAACGACATGATAGCTACATTTAATCTTTCATATAGAATATTATATTTATATGATTCAAAATGATTCAATGATAAAAAAAATGGGCTTGTGGAATGTTATACATGTGATTTATTATTCAATTTGTCTATTTTGATCTCATATCTTTAAAATTTAAAAGAAAATGATAGCATGGTTAAACATATATGTATGTATTTAAGAAGGAATGCTTTAAGGATAAGAAAAAAAATTCATTTTGAAGTTATTGTTTGAGTAAAATAAAAATTCATTCTTTATTTAAAAGTTATGAAACACTATATTGTTATAAAATAAGATAGTGATATATATATATAAATATATATATACATATATATGCACACACATATATAAACATATTCATATTCCTTATAAAAGAATATGGGAATGAATTTATCAAACATTATTCTAGATTTCAAATAACATTGTAAAGAATTTTTTTTTTTTTAAATGTCATAATGAAGATATTATGGAAGAGTGGTTTGCAATCGAATTGAAGGCTAGGATATTCAAATGCAGTTGTGGGCAGCTAATTACTGGAAATAATGAAGTGAAACACCCCCCTTAATGGAGCGAATAGATAAGGGAGAACACGTTACCATTTTTGGTAGCATGAAATTTTGGTAGAGATTGAAGGGGTGACGAACTGTGGCGACGGAGATTCAAGAAAAAGAAGGCAAGAGAATTGACCCAACTGGGAAAGAGGAAAAAGAAATAGAGGAAAAATCCCACTATTTAGAGGTAATTTGATGGTTTTGATACATGCTTGATTTTTCCATTATAGTCTATTTTTAAATCTATATTTCCTTCCATATTGTCAATTTCTTTTGAAATGGTGTTAAACCATTAGATGGGCGTTTATCTATAAACACATTTTGCATCGATCCCTAGAAGTCATCGATGAATTTGATGGTAATCTATGTCTTGTCGCATGAGCCATATTGGCCATCCCTTGCATGCACTTCCTATTGACTTGATAGTTGATCATGTTATGTACTGTATGTTTATGTAATCATTCTCTTATTGTTTTATCCCTTGCATGTGTGATACATAGCCATTTTCATGGCTATTCAATAGAAGTCGATAGTCAGAGTATTTAATAATTGTAATGATTTTTTTTTATCATTCACCATTCCCTCTAAGAGAAGCGGTAGCTTCTCCACTACTATCCTTCAGATTTTTTTTGTTCTTTGTGTTGACAAGGCCGAATGGGAATACCGCACCATATGGGTGAGAGGGCCTTGTTTATCATTCTTAGAACGAAGGGAATCCATCATTGTGCTTTTATCCATGTCGCTTCATTCACAGTTAACGATGGAAATTTTTTTGTATCATTCTATTTTTTATTAGATGTTGGCACAATCCCTAAGATCGTATATTAGTATGCCATTAGAATAAACATTTAATAGTTCTTCTGAATAATTCCTAACATCCTTGATCCCAAACGATGCTTGTAAGTTAGTGTTCACCAAAAATCTTGTATGCATATTATCGTTCCCTAAGAAGGATACTTAGATTGTTCCTTAGAACAAATGCCATGGAGGTCAATGGTTAGCATGCATAGGCTTTGACCATAGATGTTAAAAATAAAAGATAATTGTTGTTTGAATGTTAGTTGTTCTTTAGAATGACAGTGGCTTGAACATATATCTTTTTATTGTCACCAATGGGAGCATAGGTTTCTCCATAACCTAAACAATAATAAAATTATTCCAACTTTGTATGTGTTTTAAAATGGCAATCATGTCGTTCGATTCCTCTACTTTGTAAAAAATGATAAGAGAATTTTTTAACTTCTTTTATAAATATATATACATATGTATTATATCCAGAATGATAGAACCTTTGATTAAATGCATATGATTGTAAGGAAAATCAGATGCGAAAATAATTCTCCTAACATCAAAACCTCAGGGAAGAATGTAGATACACATTTAAATTTTACAATTACAGTCCAATTATGATGCAGATGAAACTAAATATCAGAAACAGAGTAATTGAAAAACACACTTGAACACCGGATATACGTGGGAAAACCCTTACGGGAGAAAAACCCACCACACCAAGAGAAGTCACTTTGTATTACAGTAATAAAGATTACATACAAGTTTCAGACTTATCTTTCTGATGTTTGTTACAACAGCAATCACCATAAAAAATCTTTTACAGGAACTTTCAAGTTACATTCTTTACAGATTAGAATACATTTACTGATCATACAACCACCCAACAATCCGTCGATGCAACCAACCGATCACAATCTGCAATCATAAAGTATATCCATGTTGTTCCATGTCTGTCGAGCTTCCTCATAGAACCGTCACAATGAAAAAACTTCCAACTGTTCAGATTCGGCTTCTCCTATTGGTCCATGAGACTCCACATAGGATGGTCATTACGATCAAAAGAGTTCACACTATGTTGGAATCTCAGTGAGACACTGATAGTGTCTCCCCGATGCCCAAAAGCTTCATATCGATGTCGCCAAGAGTTAATCTTATCGGCAAGATTTTTCACCGAGCTTTCATCTGTTACACCTAGGCACCAAATAGTCGGTGAGACCTATCGCTTTGGCCAGGAGATCATAGCAAGGTCCAAAAAGTCTCATAGATGTGAGTTTACCATTCGGAAAGAGTATCGTTCTTCGCCAGGACCTCACGCCGAGTCACCAAGGGTTATACCGAAGTCACATGCTATACCGAGCTTCAATCACTAGTTGGCAAGACTTATATATCGCTAAGAGGTTTCATTGAGATCACAAATGTTACTCCGAAGACATCAATCAGTCGCCAAGACATATCACCTTCGCCAAGATGTTATGCCGAATACACACAAGTCATACTGAGCACCAAGCCACAGTCAGCAAGACTTACATCCTTTGCCGAGAGATCATATCAAAACTCCAAGACTTACCCTGAAGGCTCCAAAATAAAGTGTTTTCGATGAGACATGTTACTTTCGCTAAGACTTCTCACCGAGCCGTCATAGGTTATCCCGATGACTTCAATGCGTATTCCATCAACGAGACTTTCCAATGTCACTAGGACTTCTTCCTGAGTGTTGAAGTCACTCTGAAGTTCCCCCAGTCGCTATGAGTCTCCCTAACGCCTGATTGAATGGCCTGTTGGCCAGAGATGTTCATGCGGTAAGAGGTCACAACAACTGGTTTATGTCACAGCAATAGACTCCAAAGAGTAACCATTCAGCAAGACTCCTGCAAGGTCATAGCGACCTGTGCAAAACATGATGCTACCAATCTGCTAGTCGGCCAGACATGATGGATGCCATACCAACTTGGCTCCAATGGAGGTTTCATCCTGCGATGTTTGAGGCACATATTTCCAACAATCTCCCACTTGACGAAGATCACACATGCACTTCTAGAGCACAACATAACTTACTGAAAATCATGGGCACTAAGGCCCATTGAACTGGCACACCACTTGAACTTGTCTATGCTCACTGGCTTCGTCAATGCATCTGCAACATTCTCCAATGTATCAAATTTTTCCAAACGACCTTTCCATCCTCCACCATATCTCATACAAAGTGATACTGCACATCAATATGTTTCGTCCTGGCATGGAAAGTTGGATTCTTTGCCAGAAAAATTGCACTCTGACTGTCACAGAAAATAGTTATTTCCCCTGCATCAAAACCAATGTTAGAACACAAACGTTTCAACCAAACTGCTTCTTTACAAGCATGAGTAGCTGCCATTTATTTAGCCTCCGTAGTGGACAAAGTGACTACAGCTTGCCGCTTGCTCATCCAGCTCATTGCACCACCATTCAACATGAAAATGTATCCACTGGTGGACCTCCTGCTGTCAATGTCCCCTACCCAATCATAATCCACATAGCCACGAATACTAAGAGTCCTCTGTGATTCAACCAAGTTCCCATGGTAACACAAAGCAAAATCTGAAGTGCCCTTCAAATATTTGAAAACTCTCTTTACAGCATCCCAATGTGTTCTTCGGATTAGCCATAAACTGACTAAGAACTCCCATTGCTCGGAAATGTTTGGCCTGTAGACCATTGCATACATGAGACTTCCAACGCACTAGCATAGGGTACACTAGTCATGTCCTCCATCTTAGTAGGAGATTTTGGACAGTCCTCAACAAATAGCTTCATTCCCTGCAAGACTGGAACCACTAACTTTGCAATCATTCATACAAAATCTCTCAAGAACAGTTTTGATATACTTACTCTGACTGAGCCAAATTTTCTACTATTTCTGTCCCTGGTTATCTCCATCCCCAGAATACACCTTGCTGTACCAAGATCCTTCATTTCAAACTTAGCAAACAACTGATACTTAAGATCATAAATCATTAGCTTACTATTTCCTATGAACAACATATCATCAACATAGAGAGCAATAATAAGGACTTGATCACTTTCAACTTTATAGTAAACACAATGATCAGATTTTGATCTCACAAATCCCAAAGATAATACAAAAGTATCAAATTTCTGGTACCACATTCTAGGTGACTGCTTTAACCCATACAAAGATTTCTTTAATTTGCATACCAATTTTTCTTTACCTTTCTCAACAAAGTGCTCCGGCTGGGACATATAGATTTCTTCTTCAAGATCACCATGAAGAAATGTTGTCTTCACATCCATCTGTTCGACCTCTAATTCATACGCTACTGCAAGTGACAAAAGAAATCTGATAGATGTTAGCTTAGCTATAGGAGAAAATATCTCCCCATAATCAATTCCCTCTACCTGGGAATGACCCTTTGCAACCAATCTTGCCTTATATTTTTCAACACTGCCATCCAGACCAATCTTCTTTTTGAATACCCATTTGCAGCCCACAACTTTTATGCCTTTAGGCAATGGCACCAAAGTCTAGGTCTCATTCTTTTCTAATGATGCCATCTCTTCATTCATGGCTTCGAACCAAGAGTCTGAATCATACATTTTCAATTCCTCCTTTACAGTCCTAGGCTCATCAGTGTTTGAAATTAAAGCATAGGTACAAGTAGAATCTATCAAAGAGAACCCATACCTATTTGGTTGTTTTCTTTCATGGGTTGACCTCCTCACTTGCTGAGGCTGAGGTTCTTCTTCTTCTTCAGAACTTTTAGAACTGCTTGAGCTCTCCTCAGTTTTAGGCACATTTTGAATTTTCAATTCCTCTTTCTCTAGTGTAGGAGGAATTCCAACTCCATCCTTATTGTTTTCTGACTTTGTCTCTGATTGTAGATCCAAGGTGGAAGATTTCAGCTCACGAAAGATTACACTTCTGTTGTATACAACCTTCTTTGTATCAGGATTCCAAAGCTTGTATCCTTTTATGAAAGCACTATAGCCAATAAAAATACATTTGACAGCCTTGTTCTCCAGTTTGGATCTTTTCACATCCGGCACATATGCATATGCTTCACAGCCAAAGACCCGAATATGTCTTAAAGAGGGCTTCTTACTAGACCACGCTTCCAGAGGTGTTTTCTCAACAAGAGCAGAATTTGGAGAACGATTAATTAAATAACATGTAGTAGATACAGCCTCAGCCCAAAACTTCTCCTCCAAGCCAACACTACTCAGCATACTTTGTGCTCTCTCCATCACTATCCTATTGAACCTTTCTGCAACTCCATTCTTCTGTGGAGTATAAGGTGTAGTCTTATGTCTTTTAATCCCATGGTCTTTACAGTATCTTTCAAACTCATCAGAACAAAATTCACCGCCATTATTAGTCCTTAAGCATTTTATTTTTCTACCAGTCTGATTTTCAACAAGGTTTTTAAATTCCTTAAATGAACTGAACACTTCTGATTTACTTTTCAAAAAATAAACAAATGCTCTTCTTGAATAATCATCAATAAACGACACATAGTATCTTGACTTAGACAAAGAAGGAACATCCATTGGACCAAATACATCATAATGAATATAATCTAGCAAACCAGAAGATTTATGAGGACTGGAATAAAACGAAACATGGTGCTACTTTCCATATATACAGTGTTCACATAATTCAAATTCAAGATTACAATCTTCAAGCCCCTCAACCAGGTTTTTGTTCTTCAAGGTTTTTAAACTTCCCTCCTATGTGGCCTAGCCTATGATTCCAAAGCATAGTCTTCTCTGCTGGAAGTTTTACATAGAATTTACATAATTAGGGACATTTCCCTCTTTACCTCCATGAGTGGCTTTCTGTGACTTTACAGAGACATTGTTACATTGAACAACATGTGCATCCAGCTTGTACAGGGTACCAATTCGAGCACCTCTAGCCAGCACCATTGAACCTCTAGTCATCTTGTAGCCATTTCCAGAGAATGTGACTTGTACTCCAGTATCATTCAACTTACTAACAGACAGTAGATTTCGAGCCAGACTTGGTATGTGCATAACATCATTAATTCCCTTTATTCTGCCATCGGGGAATTGAATTCTGACTCTTCCATGACCAACTATCTCCAAAGTAGAATCACTTTCCAAGTACACCTTTCCACCATCGTATTCTTCATACTTTGTGAACCACTCTCTGTGAGATGTCATGTGGAAAGATGCTCCCGAATCAATCAGCCAGACATCATCTGATGCATGTGTAGCCAAGGCTGCAATGAAAGCGTCACCATCACTGTGAGAAGATTCATTGTCGGAAGAATACTTCTTCTTCTTCTTCTCCTCTTTACAATCCTTTCGGACATGACCAGGTTGGCCACAGTTCTAGCACTTCACCTTGGACTTCTTGCCAAGAGACTTTGATCTCCCCTCTGATTTTGATTTTGATTTCTTGTCCTTCTTCTTGCCTTTCTCTTTCGGTCTTCCTCTGACAGCAAGAGCTTCCTTCACCATCTTAGAAAATTTTCTTCTCATCTCTTCTAATAGCAAAGAACCAACAACATCTTCCATCTTGAAATTCGATGTTGTACTCCCAATAACCATCACCAGATGATCCCAAGAGTCTGGAAAAGAACATAGTAGAAGCATACAATGATCCTCTTCTTTAGTCTTCACACCAACAGATGTTAATTGAGCAAGCAGTATGTTAAAAGCATTCAAATGATCAGCTATAGACCCTCCTTCCTGCATTCTCAAAGAGTATAGCTTCTTCCTCAGGAACATCTTATTCACCAAAGACTTCCCCTGATAAATAGATGCCAGTCTCTTCCACAAGGAAGATGCAGTCTTCTCTTCATGGACATTGAGAAGAATTGAGTCTGCCAAACAGAGCCTTATTAGCCCCTTAGACTTCCTATCTACAAGGTCCCATTCTTCTTGTTTCATGCCTATAGGTTTAGTTCCAGACACAACAATCGACAAATCACAATCCACTAAGAGATCCTCCATCTTGAGTTTCCACAACTCAAAGTTACTGCCATTGAACTTCTCTATTTCAATCTTTCCTCATGTGCTAGCCATCTCAATCTGTAATTAGAAATTGACAAACTTCTACAGGACTCCCACTGAACAGAATTGACACAAAAAACCCAACGTACCCACAAGGATAACACAACTGGTTAGGCTTTGATACCACTTGTAAGGAAAATCAGATGCGGAAACAATTCTCCTAATGTCAAAACCTCGGGGAAGAATGCAAATACACATTTAAATTTTACAATTACATTCCAATTAAGATGCACATGAAACTAAATATCAGAAACAGAGTAATTGAAAAACAAACTTGAACACCAGATATACATGGGAAAACCCTTACGGGAGAAAACCCCACCACACCAAGAGAAGTCACTTTGTATTACAGTAATAAAGATTACATATAAGTTTCAGACTTATCTTTCTGATGTCTATTACAGCAGCATTCACCATAAACAATCTTGTACAGGAACCTTCAAGTTACAATCTTTACAGATTAGAATACATTTACTGATCATACAACCACTCAGCAATCCATCGAGGCAACCAACCGATCACAATCTGCAATCACAAAGTATATCCATGTTGTTCCATGTCCGTCGAGCTTCCTCATAGAACCGTCACAATGAAAAAACTTCCAACTGTTCAGATTTGGCTTCTCCTATTGGTCCATGAGACTCCACATAGGATTGTCATTATGGTCAAAAGAGTTCACACTGTGTTGGCATCTCGGTGAGACACTAACAATGTCTCCCCGATGCCCAAAAGCTTCATATCGATGTCGCTAAGAGTTAATCTTATCGGCAAGATGTTTCACCGAGCTTTCATGTGTTACACCAAGGCACCAAACAATCGGCGAGACCTATCGCTTTCACCAAGAGATCATAGCGAGGTCCAAAAAGTCTCATAGATTTGAGTTTACCATTCGACAAGAGTATCGTTCTTCACCAGGACCTCACGTCGAGTCACCAAGGGTTATACCGAAGTCACATGTTATACCGAGCTTCAATCACTAGTCAGCAAGACTTATATATTGCCAAGAGGTTTCATCGAGATCACAAATGTTACTCCGAAGACATCAATCAGTCACCAAGACATATCACCTTCGCCAAGACGTTATGCCGAATACACACAAATCATACCGAGCACCAAGCCACAGTCAGCAAGACTTACGTCCTTCACCGAGAGATCATATCGAAACTCCAAGACTTACCCTGAAGGCTCCAACATAAAGCGCTATCGTCGAGACATGTTATTTTCACTAAGACTTCTCACCAAGCCGTCATAGGTTATCCTGATGACTTCAATGCATATTCCGTCAACGAGACTTTCCAATGTCACTGGGACTTCTTCCTGAGTGTTGAAGTCACTCCGAAATTCCCCCAGTTGCTATGAGTCTCCCCAACGCCTAATTAAATGGCCTGTCAGCTAGAGATGTTCATGCGGTAAGAGGTCACAGTGACTGCTCTATGTCACAGTGATAGACTCCAAAGAGTAACCGTTTGGCAAGACTCCTGCAAGGTCACAACGACCTATGCAAAACATGATGCTACCAATCTGCTAGTTGACCAGACATGATGGATGTCATACCGACTTGGCTCCAATGGAGGTTTCATCTTGTGATGTTTGAGGCACATATTTCCAACAATGATCTGAAAATCCTTACTATGAATCACTTAACAACTGTTAGATTCACTAGGATACAAATTTAATTTAAGATCGTAACTATCGATGCTTGTGAACTGAGCAAATAAACACATGAAATGTAGGAAAGTAAAGAAGTTGACAATATCATGCACCAAGAAAAGAGAGACAAAGAGATTTGATAATGAAGTTCACCAGATTTTGGCTATGTCTTCGGATCAACAAAACTGCGTGATCAATGCCATTATTATGATGCAACTTCTTTTACATCACCATGGTCTTTTACTAAGTTACAATCTACTTCCAAGGAAGATTCTCACACTTCAGGCTCTTCCCACTTCCACACTGCAATGAAAAGATCTATTTGGAAAAATGTTCATGTCTAAATCCTTCGTCACCTTACAATGCTTTCAAGCAAAAAAAATGAAACTCACTCTCACAACAAGAGTACATGAATACAATAGGCATCAAGCCTTTACAATCTAATTTTAAAGTTGTACAAAATCTCCTCTCAAATGACTCACTAAGTTATTATCTCTTCTCCCTAGAGAACACTTAGCCCATTACAAGAAAATTCTCACTTCCCCATAAACCCTTTACTAAGAGCAACAAAAACTCTCCAAGATCTAATAAATGAGAACACACTTTACAAGAATTTCCTCAATTCTCCCAAGAGAAATTCTCACAAGACTCCTCAAGTATCCTTATTCCCAGAATGAGAACACTCTCACACCTAAACTTTTGAATGCCAGAACTCACATTCCTACCCCCCTTTTATACATAATTTTGCATATGGGGTTAAAAACCACCATAATAAATTAAATAACAAATTACCAACAAATACCCTTTGTTTACAAAAAATAATAACAACCCTTTTAAATCCCATTTTTCAATTTTTTTATAATGCCCTTTTCATTTCTCCATTTACGAGCTATATTGTTTTGGGTATTTGTTTTTATTTGTTTATTTAATAACCATTAAAGGTTATAAATTTGGGCTTATTCATTTATTAAAGAGGTTAATCTTTGTTTTTTTTAATTTTTATGAGATTTTGTTTTAATCCCACCAAATCCACTAATCCCACAAGATCTGATCCCACCAAATCCTCTTGGGATCCCACAAAATCCAATCCCACCAAATGGATTTTTGTGAGATAAAATAAGCCTCCACACTTTATTTTCAAAATTAAAGCATGGTATGTGAATTTTTGTGATATTTTTGCCATAGCACCTACAATTCCACGCCACCATCTAGTCAATTTCATTATCACATGCTGACATCATCATTTGACTAAAAATTTGACCAAACATAACTCGCACATATGAACTCCGTTTTATGTGAAACAAGTTGTATCGGGTTCGTCTTCATGAGCTTTATGCATTGATGCTAGTTCTAGGAGATTTTGAACTAGTTGAATTTTTTAGGTCTTCAAGATCCACCTGGATCAGCATAAGAATGATAGATATGTCATTTTGGATCCTTAACCATGAATGTACTTTGAAGAAACTAAGGTTTGATATATGAGACTCAAATAAATGAAACACTGGATAACTTGAAATTGAAACTTGTAGACTTCTAAAAATAACATGGTTATGATAGAAACAAACTATCAATATGTAGTAACTATTTTAAAAGATAACTGTTCTTCTTCTTCCTTGAAAAAGGAAAATTTACATCTTGTATAATTGTCAAATGATATGAAAATATGTAGCATTAATTTGAATGAAAGCAATCTATTATAATGGTATTTATTTCAGAATGTATGCACAAATATATTGACTAAAGTTGGCACATATATGTGTATGCACATAGACCTTCATCTACGTGCATACACATACTTGTGACATACCTTCTTTTGTTACTTATTTTTACTCATTTTCTTTATATATTGATTTACATTAATATGAAGGGGTAGAATACTTTGAAAGTAATCATGTGACAAGTTAATGTATGAATTGAATGGATAATGTAATGAATAGATCCACTTGAATTATCTTTCTAAATTTTATAAAGTTGAGGATTTAAGTAGACTAAATTACTTTTCCATTGATATGTGTTTAAATAATATTCTCTTTGTTTGGTATAATAGCAACACCTAAGTAGACTAGAGCACCTCAGGGTAGATACTACTAGAGGGTAGATAGTTGCTAAGAAATATACTTGTGTTGTTGCAAGTTACCTTTCGCGATGGGTGTCGAAATGGAGTATAGAGAATATAGGTTTTGCTTTATCCAAAACCTATCTTTTGTTGTTGCAACTTAATTTTAATGCTTGGCCAAGCAGTTAGCCCATTATGAATGTACAAACTTATATGTGATGAAATTCTCTACCATTCCTAGCATAGATATTTCATTTTTCTAACCATAGATAGAGATGCATTTGATGTATGTGCACACACCAGATTCCACCTTGAATATTGTTCTCTTTCTAAATTTTTTGTGTAGGGTCAGGTATTCTTTACGTAGGAAGAATTCTAGGGAAGCATAAGATTCATGGTTGGGTAGTAAAGTGCCTGAGCCATGTTCTCTTCCACCAAAGGAGGCAAGCGTAAAAAGGAAACCTTGGATGTTTTCAAGATTATCAAAGGATTATGATGTAACCTTGATGTAATTTGTATGATCTAGGAGGATCTATGAACCTTGAAAAATAAATTGTTGCCAATGATCGAGAAGTTGACACCATTATGTAATGCTTGGAAGCACAATTCCAATGTCGCTTGAATAGCAGAAAAAAGATTTCGTACACAAAAGTTATGGCTAGTCAAATTTCGGTCAAACTAGGTGCAAAGGCTTGTCAGTAAGCAGAAAATTTGACCAACTCGAAATTAGTCAAAAGTAGCATCAAATCGAAGAGCTCGGTGACATGAACCCAACAATGTTCGTTTCATCAAAATCTTAGCTCATACGCAAAAGATATCACTGGTCAAAGTTGGGGTCAAACAGGAACCAGGAGCCCGTCAAAATGTAAAACAAATGATCATTTTGAAATTTGGAAAAATTGGCATCAAGACAAAGAGCTCAATGAGACGATCTCGATGCTACTCATTTCATCAAAAACGAACCTCAGATGGTGAAGATATGGGCAGTTAAACTTGAGGGTTGACTTTGGTGGTGGATCGTCCAATGATGACGTCAACATGTTGACTCAGTAGACCGTACACTGGTGTGGTCCAATCATAGTGTGACACATAGTAGATGACATTAGCATGACCATACCGTATGGATGATGAGTTGGCCCAATCAAGGATTGACACGTGGCAGTTGTACTACCAGCTAGCAAGCTGACGAGGCGATGACATTAGCTAACTTAAATCTTTTGGCGACAAAAATCAAGGGAAACATGGTTGAAAAAAGGAGATAGGAACTCTAAGTTCTTTCACAACTCTATTAAGGTTTGCAGATCTACAAATAAAATTATGTCAATCAAGGATGGTAATGGGGAAACTTTGGCTGATGTTGATCAAATTAATAAGGAGGTCGTGAGATTTTTCACAGACAACTATAATGCAGCTTCAACTGGTTCTACTGAAAATTCTGATGTCCTGGATGTCATCCCAAGCTGCATTTCAAAGGCCCAAAATGACATGCTAATGGCAGAAGTCTCCCTGAAGGAAGTGAAGAAATATTTGTTTGGTTTAGGAGGGGATAAAACCCCAGGCCTAGATGGTTTCCCTACAATTTTTTTCCAAAAATTCTGGGATATTTTTGCTAATGATATACGAGATGTGGTAGATGAATCTAGGAGGAGTGGCTTCATTCTCAAGGATCTAAACAACACATTTATTTCCCTTATCCTAAAAAGGTTGGTTATTAACTATTTTGAGGATTTCCAACCTATTTATTTATGCAATACAATCTATAAAATAATTTTAAAAGTTATTGCCAATAGGTTGAAAAAGGTTTTGAGTTCTGTGATTTCTATAGAACAGAGTGGTTTCTCTCCGAATAGATCAATCTTTGAGGGTGTTATAGTTTCTCATGAAACCATTCATTCAGTTTAAATGGCAAAAATTGAGAAAATGATGGTCAAGCTTGATATAAGAAGAGCTTATGATGAGGTAAATAGAAGCTTTTTGTTGAAAGTGCTTGAGAAATTTGGGTTCGGGCTTGCATGGCGTACTTGGGTTGAAAGCTGCATTAGTACGCCTCATTTTTCTATTTTGGTAAATGGAAGCCCTCAAGGTTTCTTTGGATCATGTAAGGGGATTAGACAAGGTGATCCTATATCACCTTTTCTTTTTATTATTCTTGCGAAGGTGTTAGGAAGGTTGATTTCCTGCAAATGTAGAGAGGGTCAATGGAAAGGAATTAAAATTGCGGATGGTGTAGAATCCATATCACACCTCTAGTTTGTAGATGATACTTTTATGATGGGGGATGCAACCTTAAGAGAAGCCTAGGTGATGAAAAGCTCTCTTGATAAATATGGCTTGGCTTTAGGTCAGTGCATTAACTGGCGCAAATCATAAATTTTATTTTTTAACACTCCAATCCAAAGACAATAGGATATTAGCCAGATCCTTGGAATGAGGGTTGGAACCCTCCCGAATAAATATCTAGGCATCCCTCTTTTTGGGGGGGTGAATAGAGCTGGAATTTGGTAAGATCTAGTGGATGCATGCCTAAATTGAATGGATGGATGGAAGAGAAAATTGCTCACTTCAGCTAGTAGAATTTTATTGCTTAAATCTGTTATCTCTTCTATTCCAATTTACTTTATGATGTGCTTAAAAATCCCAAATAAAGTGTTAAATTCCATTGGGCAGCGTATGAGAATTTTTTTTTTGAATGGGGCTAGTGATGATGACAAAATTTCGCTGCTTGTGTGGGATAAAATCTGTAGAGCTAAGGATAGAGGTGGGGTTGGCTTGAGGAATTAGCAACTTTTAAATGAAGCTCTGGGTGCAAAATTGGTTTGGAGTATATATGCCAATCCAGACCTGTTGTGGGTAAAAATTCTAAAAGAAAAATATCTAGATTCGAATGAAGACCAAAGAATTTTTACAATTCGCAATCCTCCAAAGGGCTCTGCAATTTGGAATTCCATAGTGTCTTGTCTTACAGACTAGTGATTTTAAATCATCTCTCTTAGCAGATTGGTAATGGTTTAAAGGCTAGCTTCTAGGAAGACTCATGGGATGGCATGCCAAACATTGGTGAAGAGCCTGATATACTGGTTCTTAAAAAATATTTCTCTCAATTATGGGGAACTAAGGTGCGTGACTATATGGCTGTAAAGCAGGGGCCTTTTGTTCAAGAATGGGTGTGGAAGGAGGTTGTGGGTGAGGGGCTTTCATGTCAGCAAATTCAAAATATGCAGAGGATTCTTCAAGAACATAAAGTTTTCATTTCAAAGAATGAGGATAAGATAGTTTGGTGTGGATCCTCCAATGGCTGTTATTCGGTTAAAATTGGTTATCAGCTTTTGGACTCCTTGGAGAGGGAGGTCTTGGGAAAAAAAATTATGTTGGAACAAGAACGTTCTTCCAAAAGCAGACACTTTTGCTTGGCTAGCCGTAAAAGGAAGAATTTTGACTGGTGATAGAATGAAATGATTAGGGTTTGTTGGCCCCTCGAAATGTGTGTTATGTGACAAGGCTAAGGAATTAGTAGATCACTTGCTAATATAGTGTGAGATGGCAGCAAGTTGTTGGGATTTTGTGCGTCAGAAGCTGGGGTGGCAAAGTCCATTACAAAGGACTTTGAAAGAGGTCTTTGAAAGTTGGCCAAAGGTGGTGAAAATTTCTTTTTTTGTCTTGTATATGGATTGTGATGCCTTCTTTGGTGATTTGGGAGCTTTGGAAAGAAAGAAACAAGAGAATCTTTGTGGAGAAAAGTGAAACCTTAAAAAGATTGCTCTGGCGCATTGAGAATAGTATTGAAGAGGTGGTGAGCTCTGTAACATCCCACCCATAGAATCTTCACAACCCTTTCTCCTTGGAGGATAGTAGAATACAAAGGGCATGGCCGAGTATTCAGATCAAGGCTTGGTTGGGGTCTCTGAAGGGTAAATCATGCAATGAAAATAGAAATAAGGTTGTTTGGGAAAAACCTCTTAAAGGTTGGATCAAGGTGAATTTTGACGGAGCAGCCAAAGGAAACCCCGGCCATTCCGGAGCTAGTGTGATCTTTAGGGATCACCTAGGCAACACAATTGCCTATGCAGTAAAGAAGTTAGAGTGTGGAACCAACAATGTGGTGGAAGCTAAAGCAACGTTATTAGCTATCAATCTAGCTAAATTTTTTGTTCTTAGGAAGTTACATTTGGAAGGAGACTCCTTAATTATAATACAATCAATTAGGGATGTAGGGGCGAAGCCTTGGTACCTTCAGAATTTTGTCAAAGCTATTTCAAAATAATTGGAATCCTTTGAAGACTTTCTTGTTAGTCATATGAGGAGGGAGGGGAATATGGAGGTGGAAAAATTGTCCAAATGGACAGTTTCCTTTGAGGAGGATGCAAAGCTAGCCATTGAGGACTTAAGGGGTGTTATTTTCTAGTGATCTCTTATATTGGCTTACTTGGAGAGGGTTTACATGTTGGTTAATGCTAATCCCATTGATTATGCGGTATAGGTTTAAGTAAGGTTCAGCTAGCAGGTTTTGAAAAAGTTGGTGAAGTATGGATGGTAGGATTGTTAACGGTTATGAAGACATTAATTAGCAATAATTCCAAGTGGATCTCCTTTAAAATGGGAACGAGGACGATGTCAGGGGAGATCTTGTGTCGAAGGATGAAGGTGACCTGGCTGGCATATGGAAAATCCAGTGTAATCTCCCAAATCAAAGATCCATTAAATGATGTAAGGTTTCGGCTCAGTGGGATGTTTAGTAAATGATAAAGACTGGCAGGGAGAATGATGGTATGAATGGCAGGGATAGTTAGGTTTAAAATAGCGAAAAGAGTGAAAGTATTTACCACTTTTAGCAAAAAAAATTCACGGAATTGACTAGTTAGTGCTTTTAAGGATGGAGGTGATGTGGGGTTTTTCAACCAAACTACAACAAAAAGGCTTCTTTGGTCCTCCGACTGTAAGACGTATGAAGCAATTTTTGAAATGTGGTCAAGATGAAGTGGTGGAAGTGGTGTTGGAGGTGTTAGGACCACATTTTAAGGAGGCAACACACATAGGATGCTTGAATGTTGACATAGCGTCGATGATATTTGCGTGGGATTTAGAGCTGGGTGAGGACGTTAAAGAAATAAGATGGGTGATTCTCACATTGTTTGAAGAAGCGCTACTAGGAAAGATGGAGTCCTTTCTAGAATGGGAGATGCCGGGAGTGGGTTATGATGTTTTAGAAGGCATAGAGGACATGGACGAGGCCACTGAGGAAGGTTTGATTCCATTTATAATGTGGCAGAGGAGAACTGACAGAGAATCCTACAAGCTTGAAATTTCAATGGCATGGGAGAACTTGAAATCAGCTTTGTGATGTCAGGAAGCTACCAGACGATAGGAACCAACAAGTGTGCCACATCAATTCCCTCGAAAGAAGCATGGGATGAGGAGGGGTGAAAGGCGAGGCACAAAGTCAAGCACAAATGAGTAACAAAGGCTAAGACAACAGAGAATTTAGAAACTTTTTTTGAAATTTTTCTATCAATCACAACTATCTACAAGTTTAAATAGACAAAAAGATGCTCATGGAGAGCAATGTAATGTAAAATTCCTGATTTTCCAAGGCTCTGAGAGTGTTCGGATTCAAATTTTGTAGAGTTGTGTTGTCGTTGAGATTTTTTTGTGGGCCACACCCTATTACAAAAATGATGTGGTCGGAACTAGCCAGGTGTTGGGGCTAGTTTTCTAACTGTCATAGTTTATGTGTGTAATTAGGGTTTGGGAGAATTGTAAAGCAGCAAGTAGTTGATGGAGATTTTTTGGGTGATAAATGCTTTTTTCCTTAGGGGCCACGAAGGAGCTATGCTATAATAAGCTTAATATGCAATATCCTTTTATTATCAATAAAATAAAACCTTTTACTAATAAAAAAAAAATCTCAATCTTTCTAATAAAGTCTTTTTATTATAAAACACCTACTCATTCATTGCATGGACTAATTAACAACACAATATTCATTTAAATATAATTACTTAATGAATTGACCATTTTAAATATATATATTTAAAAATATATTTATTTATTACTAAAATATTAAAATACAGTTTCCAAAATATATAAATATATATATTATATAAAATATATATTATAAATAATATATATTATATATAAATAAATATATATATATATATATATAATATTTTACATATTAAAACATATAATAAAAAAAACCAAATCACATAGCAAATTTAGGGGTGGACGAAGGTTTACATTGGGTGCAAGCTGTGTCCACACACAACCATATGTCCCATTGGGGTTGCAGACTGTGTGAGCAGCCTGAGCACTGCCTGTGAAGGTAGCGCTGACTGCCTCCATAGCG
The DNA here is from genome assembly GCA_007258455.2 of Sequoia sempervirens. NCBI lineage: Eukaryota > Viridiplantae > Streptophyta > Pinopsida > Cupressales > Cupressaceae > Sequoia > Sequoia sempervirens. The sequence goes on from VDFB02271358.1 coordinate 590,316,758, forward strand.
TTCCTTCCCCCGTGGGGACGGTTGTGTGGTAGCCCCTGTGCCCCCCCACACAACATTAATACTTAACAAAAATTTTAAATAAAAACTCCTATGATTTTCCCATAATCGCTGCATGAAATTTAATTCCATTTTTTTTATATATAAATAAAAAAATTCATAGGTATGTTTGAAAATATAAACCTTAGGAAACTAAAACAATTACATGCATAAGAATATATATATATATTACACAACCAAATTAAAACAATAGTCCAGATGGGAAAACTTGTAACAAAGCTTTCTACAGAAGAATATTTCCAATTTTCACATAAAGAAGTTTTCTACAGTTTTGATTTAATTTCAACAGAGATTCTACAATTTAACTATGATTTCCTTCAGGGTAAATCCATTTCCAAAAACTCAATTTTAATAGAGGATCTAAAATATATTTTCTACAGAGCCTGTAAATATTTATGACAATCATTTAAAATCAAAACTTCTACAAATAAAAGAAATCCTCTTCTACATAAACCCTTTCCAATTTGCAAAACAATAATAGTTTAAATAACCTTTTTAATTTTAAATTCATAAAACAATAAAGAACCTATTTTAGAAGAATTGTTGATTCGAAGTTTGATGTTGAGCTTCCTTTTAATCTCCAACTTTTCTGAAGCTTCCTCCAGAAGAATTGTCACTTCCCAGAGAACAAAAAATAACCAAAACCAAGAATGCAACAAACTATATTTCTTAAATTATCTGAGAGATTCTAAAATTAAAATCTAAAAACCCCAAAACAATTCAACCATGTTCAACATCCTCTCTTTCTTCCGTGAAAATAACTTCCTTTTCTTTCCCTTTTCAATAATTCTCTCCGAGAATAAATTTTCAAACAAGAGTAGTAAATATCTTCGAACTTCTAGTTACAAATAAATATCTTTTCTACAACAACCATAGATATTTCCAAAGAAGATCTTTTACAGATATTATACATTTGAGAATTAAATAACTTATTTATTTCAAATGAATTTTAATTCTAATAATAAAATCACTTTATAACATAAATTAAATTAATTAATTTATCTATTATAAAGTCTCCACATTAATAATCCAGATTAATTAAATACCCAATCATAACATTTAAATTAATCCTCATAATTAAACCTTGCATAATAAATACAATAACAAGGAAAACATGGATAAAGAATATGACCAATACATGGATTGATGACACACTATACTAGGGTAAGGGTTTGACTAGGTAACCTGTTACTATCTCTTAATCAACATTATTGTTGGGTAGTGGACATGCTCAGACCTATGAATCTAGGTGAATCCGTTGTCCTGTACCTGTTCACTCAAACATACAAATTAGAGTACACTTTCATAATAGCCGAGGCGCTGGGAAAGGAACTCTAGCAATCATATCTCATTCTTGTATGTCCCCATACGTTCAACGGTACAATGCCACCATTTCCACCTATCCCCACAACATGCTACCGCATCACTTAACTACCCAATAAATCTCTTCATCATAATAATAACAAAACAATGTGCATTATACCCACAAAAGTACCATCAAAAGCTCTTGTTCCATCTTCCTCTTCAGATTCCTTAGCTAGACTACCTACACATCCCAAGTGAGAATGGAGGGGAACTACATGCCATGATAGTAGGCTAGCAAACTATAGACACAGGGTATGGGATCTTATAGAAGGAATGAACACATGTAACATTCAGTTGATCCCACGTAGTAAGAATCAGACTGCTAATGCCTTAGCCTAGGTAGCTAGTATCCTTCAACCCTTGTCATTAACAGGCTTAAAGAAATTCACTATAGAGCTCACCTCTACCCCATCAGTGCCTGAAAACATAACCAACTTTCAAATTTTTAATGATGATAAGCACATCCTTGATTTCATCACGAGTTTTGATGTGTTTTCCACTCAAATCATTGACGAAGCAAAACTAGAGGAGGCTACGCTTAATATAGAGGGAGTGATCAACTTAAAGACTAACACCATACCATGAGGCATGGTACAATTAGAAGGAATATTTTATTTGGATTAGATAAGGGACCAAGATCAGCAGACCAAGAAAGAATCAATAGACAATCAATGTGATGCTCACAATATGGCTACAACTAATGAAGTTAAAAAACTTTTCATTGGAAATGTGCACACTGGAGGAAAGAAGAGGAATTGTCGATGCCCTATGCACTTTTCATGATGTAATTGCTTGGGGATATGAAGACCTAAAAACATATGATACGTCAATTATCACTCATACCATTACCCTTAAGCCAGATGTGAGGCCTTTCTGGCAGCATCAGCGCCCAATGAATGCACTACTGGAGCCTATTATCTTTAAAGAAGTACATAAACTAATGTCTGCCCAAATCATCTTTCCTATTAGGAACTCCACATTAGTGGTGAATTTGGTCTCGATCAGGAAAAATTATGGGGAAATTAGATTGTTTGTGGATTTTAAAAACCTAAATAGAGCTTCTGAGAAGGAAAACTAGCTAATTCCCTTGTTGGATGAGGTATTGCAAATAGTCAATGGGTCTCAAATGATGCCATTTCTTGATGACTATTTTGGGTATAATCAGGTCATGGTGCAATATGAAGATAGACATAAAACAACCTTCAACACAAAATGGGGAACATTTTCATATAGAAGAATATTGTTCAGATTAATCAACGTTAGTGCCACATTTCAGGGCACCATGGACATAGCCTTTAAGGATCTCATCAGAAAATGCATCATTATATATATCTATGATCTCACTATGTTCTCAAGGAAGAGAGGGGACCACATCTTGGATTTGTTCAAAGTATTCTAGAAATGTAGAGTTCAACATTTTGTTAAACTCAAAGAAGTGCATCTTCAGAGTAATTGAAGGAAAGTTGTTAGGGAACATGATTTTTGAGAAAGGGATTTCTATAGATCCGAAGCAAATACAAGCTATACTGAAGATTCAACCTCCTGGAAATAAGAAAGAAATGAAATCCTTTTTTAGGAAAATTAACTTCATAAGGAAGTTTATCACAAGCTTTATAGAAATAGTAAAGCCACTAAACACAATGCTCAAGTAGGATGCTAAGGTAGAATGGATGCTAGAAGCCAAGAAGACTTTTAAAGAAATTAAGAGGTCCATTGCAGATGCCCCAGTACTGTTCAGTCCAAACTATTTGAAGCCATTCTACATCTATTCTTTTTCCTTAGATCACTCATGCGCCAACATGTTAACACAAAAAGATGATGAAGGGAATAATCAACCCATCACTTCTATGAGTGCTCCACTGAAAGATGTAGAATTATGTTACCACAATGTTGAAAAGTAGGTGTATGCCTTGGTTTGTGGAGTTAAGAAGTTTTAACACTACATTCTATAGAACAAGGTGTTCGTAATTGCTCCAAACCCAAACGTTAAGACCCTACGAATGTAGAATGAGTTAGGGGAAATAAGAGAAAAATGGGTCACGCTACTACAAGAATATGACATGGAGATTCAACCCATGAAGTTGGTCTGAGAGTAGGTCCTCACTCGCACAATAATAAAAACAATACCCGAGCTTACGGTGCAACAATACCACTTGGAGGATGTTTCCTCGAGTCAATGGTATGACAAAATTGTCTACTATCTGCTAAACAACAAGTTCCCACCGCAGCTACAAGGAGTACAAAAACATGCTTTGAGATTGAAGAGTAGCAGTTACATGTTGCAAGGATCCATACTATACAAGAGAAATCATGAAGGAATCTATCGCAGGTGCCTTGGAAAAGAAGAAGCAACCCAGTTGCTGAAGGAGTTTCATGACAAGTTCAGAACTGGCCACAAATCTGGCCCCTCAACCACACATCAAATTCTATGAGTGGGGTACTATTGGCCAATGATATTCAAAGATGGACACAACCATGTTAGATCTTGTCATGTTTGTTAGACCCTCGCTCAAGGAGAGGAATGTTGTTGTCCCACTCCAACTATTCATGGATGTAAGGCCCTTTGCTAAGTGGGGACTCAACTTCATTAGTTTGATAAGCCCACCATCCTCTACAAGCCACAGGTATATTATGACTGCTACTGATTATTACATTAGATGGATTGAAGCAATAGCATGTAGGAAACATACAACTGGAGTAGTTACTAATTTTTTAGAAAGTTTTATTTTAAATTGCTTTGGTTGTCCATTTTCTTTAGTTTGTGATAATGGTCTCGTGTTTGCATCCCTTAAGTTTTCTAGTTGGGAATTTGATTATGGAATTACAGTTAAATTTTCATCGAACTATTATCCCCAAGGAAATGGTTTAGTTGAATCTACAAATAAAAACTTTTTGACCATCATTTGTAAACTGCTTGACAAGAACCCAGAAGACTGGAACATCCAATTTCATTTTTCTCTTTGGGCATATCACATGTATCATAAAGTTGCCTTGGGAAATTCCCCATTTTTCCTTATCTATGGCCTAGAGCCTATTTTCCTAGTCCACCTCAAGATCCCCACACTCCAATTTGTTACCGCATACTATCAGGAGGGAGAATTCCAAGAAGCTTGCCTAGCTGAATTGCTCCATTTAGAGGAAGTTTGCGATCGAGCAATAGAAATTTTTTCCAAAGACCAGGGAATAGTCAAGAGATGGTTTGATTGTCGAGCTAAAGTAAAGGCCTTTAGGATTGCAGATTTATTCCTTTTTTGGGACAAGGCCCATGAGAATAAAGGGGGACATGAAAAAATTGACAAGCTCTAGCTTGGCCCCTTTTACATTTTTGAGATTCTAAGAGATAATTCCTTTCGCCTTAAGACCCTCACTGGAGAGGATGTCTCATTTCCTATTAATGAGTAGTACCTCAAGCATTATTTCCTTGCTTGAGCTTTCCAAGCTCATCCCTTTGTATATAGTTGTATATAGTTAGAGTAGGTCTTTTGGTTTTCTACTTTGTTTTTGCTTCGCTTTCCTAGCTTTTTTTTGTTGAGGGTGTTTTTCGATCTTGATGCAATGGTTGTGCTTGGCTCAATAGAAGGACCAATTTTCTGCTTGCTCCCATTTTTTCCCTGGATAGGTCTTCATTAGTTATCATGAGTTTTTGTACACTGTCATGAGATGGTTTTCCTCACTTGAACTATAACTTGACCTAGGATAAAACCCTTATTTGAATCCCTTCACACTTATCTTAGATTACACATGAAATACATCTTAAGTACTCTCAATGAGCTATACGATAGTCATTATGATATTTTGATAAGTAAAAAATCCTAAGTCTACTCTAGTGACCACTGTGATTTCCAAACCCATGATGAGCTTCAAAGCTTATGTAGTTGATTAAAAGAATGTCAAAATAAATATGAAAAGAAAGGAAAAGAAGGGAAAAGGAAATATTGAAAACAAGCAAGTGTGTGGGTGTGCAAGAAACTCTATTGGGGCTATGAACACTTGGCTAGCAATAGAGCAATGTTTGTGGGGTCATAGCGACAACTTCATCGAGGCTATGGATGCCTGCTGGTAGCGGAGCAATGTCCATGTTACTTTTGGGGTTAGATAATATACATAGCTTGCCTCGACTGATTGGTTGGTGTCCTCTCTAGTCTCTAAAGGAGGGGAATAAACTCACTGCAAACACTTCTGAGATATTTTGTAACTCGATTCAACCAAGGATTGCATCCTCCTTTAAGTCTTTTGTTCATTTGAGGAAACCAACTTCTGGTCTATGAAACTGGAGATTTTGGGTTCTGAATGAATCCTTACACTTAGAACACGCAGGAGTGTTCTCCCAATGGAGTTGCCATTTTTTGTGCCTATAACACACATGCCCCATTCAGACCGAGGAGCCCCTCTTTCCTTTTTTTCCTTTGCCAAGTCATTTTTTCCTTTGCCTCATTTTGTGTCCCCCTATTTTTGAGCTTAAGTTGGTCATATGCAATAAAGACACCAAATCCTCATTGACTAAATTCACTTATCCAAAATTTGCTAAGTCTTTTGCCTTTGTGGAAGTGTAGTTGTTGGTTTCCTTTAAATTTTTGCCCCTATTTTCACCAAGCCTTGCAAACCCACATTTGCAGGTCTCCCTCCATGGGCCAGCATAGGTGCTTCACTACTAAGAAGCGGATAACCCTAGGCTTTCGCCCACACCATGGGTTCACACTTGGTTTCAACACCTGGGTCTTTGCCTAATGTCTAATAGTGTGCAGTTTTCTACACCCCGCCAACTCCCTTACCTGTCATACTAGAATTTAATGCGCATCATTAATGATATTTTTCCTTTAAAAAGGGGTGTCCTAGCTGTCATTTTCACCCTTTTCTTTCAAAATTTCAACAGAGAAGGAAGAGTTCTCACCCATGTAAAGCCTCCAACGAATTCAAGCCAAGTTTCCTTAGGATTTTTGCATCGTTTCCAAGTGAGTCTATGATTAAACTTTCAAGAAATGTTTTCTTTGCAAAAATGAGGTTTATAAATGTTAAAATATTTGAAAATTAAACCCTACTTCACTGTTGCGCTTCATCCAAGCCTTTGCAATCTATGGCCCTGCAAGGGAAATTTTCCTTAGCATTCAAAAAATCCTTAGCGTCAACCTAAATCAAGTTCTTGCACCTATGCAAAATGTTGTTATGCCTTTTTTGTTCTTCATGCGGCAGATAAACCTTTGCGTCCCACATCATCGCCCCCACCCTCCCTAATAACTTTGAAAAATCTTGGAAAACTAACTAAGTCCTCAATCCTATGCAGGAATTCCCATGTGAGATTTCTCTTGTGGGTGGTCCCCATCCCCTTGTTGATCCATTAGTGGCCAAACCTTAGCGCCTTCCCACAACCCGAGATCTTCCTTCATCATTGCCATCGAATGAACTGAACCCAACACTTGAAAAATTCACTAAGTCTAAAGTCCTTGCAGGTCTTTGCCTATGGCTTGCTGCAATCCCACTGTCGTTGTTTAATGGCGAAGTCACCTCACTGTCCCACAATGTAGACCTCACATTACCTATCTCCATTTTCATTCAACCCCCTTACGAGCAAAGTGCCAAGTCAAAAATCATATACAGGAAAACCCATGTGGGCGGACGTCATTAGAGGTCCATCCACTTATTGCTGCTATCTTACGTCTGAGCGCCTATGTCCTCCTACACTATAGACCACACAAGAGGTTTTTCCATTTTGAAAAATTCAAAGTATGACTCTAGGTGTCATTTGTGGGCTCGCCTATGTGGACTGCAGCATATGGATGACCATCCCTTTGAGGCATTTCTTTAATAGGGAACACCTCATGGCAGCCCAACATTTTACCTCTATAGTCCCAAAGTTGATAAAACTCCAAGGAATAATCCTCAACATCCAAAGTTCCTACAGGTTCTACAATGTGAACTTCCGTATGCGGGTTGTCGTCTATTGGATGTCGCTATTTAATGGTTGAGCCTTAACGTCTTTCCACCTCATGACACCCACATACCCCAAACCCACAAAAGCATCAAGGCCTAATTTAATGACACCAAGTTCCCCCTAACTGCACATGCTCAATCATTCCTTAGGAGATTTTCCCTTCAAATAGGTCATGCAAAATTTCTAATGTGGGTGGCTGCTTGCGAGTCTCCATGGACTCAGAGCCATTTTCTCACTACTTTCATCCTAATGGCTTCTTCCTAGGGGAAACTTGCACCCCTAAGCTTTCATTTTCATAAATGATACAAATGAGCTCCAAATGATTAACAATGATGAATTTTATGCTCTTTTAAGGATGTATGAATGGATATGACCTTGTATTTGTATGATTTCACTGATGTTTGCCTCCTTTATATGTGAAAACACTTACTACACTATGTGTGTGCAAGATTTATGGAACCTACTCAGGGATCATTAGTGAATCCTACACAAAAGATAGACAGGGGAAAGAATCCTGCTCACACTCCCAGAGGAAAATAAGAGGAGCAAATGAAGTATGAGTTTCATGGGGTGGAGCAGACCTCAAAGATTACCTCTGCTTGGGAGACAGTCTCTGACACTAACCTCGGGCATATCAGTATTGATGAATTTAGGAAGAGGGTCATGATCAACCCTCGAATAGATAGGGCCTTGAAAATAAAACAAAGTGGCCTGGCCAAGGTGGCTAGTTTTCCTCTTGCACTTATTGCTCCAGAATTGGTAATGGCTTGCCAAGAGTGCTATCACTCCAATAGAAAGATAATTAATCATGATGGGAGAGTATTGGTAGATGTATCTACCAAGTCTATCAGTAGGACCTTTGGCATCTCAGTCTTCAATGAGATGGAAGAGGTTGAGAAAGAATTTTGCAACCAGGTATGACAACTAGATCCCATCGAGTGTAAGCACCATGATCTAGTCACACTCTTAAGCAAAGTAATGGGTTTTCCCACAGCTACATTCTTTGAGAAATAGATGTTCTATTTCATGGAAGAGATCTTTGGGGGCAAGACCTGATTCCATTGGGAAAATATTATTAGTGACAACATACATGAGCAATTCATGGAGGTAAAGAATACCTCTCGCTTCTACATGACTTCATATCTGGTCTACCTCCTAGCATCCAAGTTCCCATATAAAGGATTTTTCTACACTGGAGAATTGAGAACCAAGAAAGGACAAATGAAGGTATATGACTGATACCCTCAACTATAGTACAAAAAATTCAAGGAGTATAGAAGAGTAAATGATGCCTTCATTGGGCATATAATCAGACTCCTAGGAGGATATTTTGAAAGAAGAGTGTCGCATAGTGAAAAATCATTTGTGAAGGGTTTTGGATATCTGTTCATCCAATTCCCCAAGCTCACATACATCAGAGCTGATGGATTCTTTGGAAGGCCCTATAGATTACCACCTACCCCAATGACTAGATCATCATGCTAGAGGTAACTTGACAGTTTTAAAATTCTCACACCTTGTTGGGCAACAAACATAGGGTTGGGGTCCCATATCCCCTCACCCTTGGAAAAGAAATGTATGCTTTCCCCACTACTCCCTACATAGAATACTCATAAAAGGAGTTGGTGAAGTATAATTTTTACCTTCATATAGATAGAGGAGGAGTATATCCTTGGGTAAGTTGAAGAAATGGGTTCAGAGAGAGCATGTCCACCACCCCCAGATTGAATATTTCTGGGTGAATTGTGATGATGACATGGAGGTGCGAATGCATTGCTATATGAGAATGACCATTGCTTTCTTGAAATCTATCAATTTATTTCAAGTGTCAAATTAATTTTTCAATGATGACAACATGATATATGAAGGATATGGTGCCTTGATGAATGATCCTTTTTCGGTGATAGATTGGACTGAAGAGGAGGTTGTCGACTCTGATGTTCTCACTCATCCTATACAACATAGAACAAAACTGTGGCTGGATGAACAAATTTCTTGATTGAAGGAATAGGGGGGGATCTTGAAGATGAAATGGAAAGTGAGACTAATAGTGATGCTACTATGGGATCCTTTGGTGAAGCTCCAAAATCCCCGCTTGTTACAAGATCTAAAAAGAGGAAAGAGGTGCCCAAGCGTAAGCCCAAGCACAAAGTTTATACAAGGAAGACAATAGAAGGGACACCTCCATCAAAGAAGGGAAGAATGGGTACATTTGTGTTAGAAATACCCACTATTTAGGAGGATGAGGAGCCCCAACCCAAAGAAGAAGAATTTGAGCAGCCTTGCTCACCACAACCTATAGTTTTCATTCCTTTGATCGTTGCCACTACTACTCCACCGCCTCCAACCCAATCCTTTCCTATCTCATCTCCACCCACCATGGACATCTCAATCCACCTCGCCACTGCCATACCAACTCTTCTAGTATTAGTGTTGGACTCTTCTTCCTCCACTACTTCCTTGCTATCAATTTCTTCACTCTTTCCTTCCCTTCCTACGCTATTCACTTTGCCTCCTTCCCTAATGACCACCCCCATGGAAATTCCCACTCTGTCACACACCTTCATGACCTATATGTAAAATGTTCCCTCTTAGATTTTTGGGATGATGTTCAACCCTGAGGTCCAAGCATTCATGACCCAACTTGCTGCTGGATTTCCATTTCCTCCACCACCAATTGAGCCACCGAAGATGGAGACAACAATGTTGATTTCTGAAGAAATGAAGTGACACAACGTAGAGCAACTCAAGGAGGCTTTAAAATACTTTTCTTACGAGCTCAAGGATTCTGATAGGGATGAATACTTTGAGCATTCAGAGGGTGGACTAAACGTAAACATTGATAAGGTGGCCTTTGACAAAGAAGCACAACAAGGCTCTGGGGATGAGGGCCATGACAAATTGGATGAGCCTTACAAGATGGAAACATCACATCAGTAGTTGGATGAGGAACTACCTCAAGAGCACAAAAATGTAAGTGAAGAGGATAACCATGAGGAACACCACTCTAGAGAGGATAAAATAGATACTAATGCAAATGTGGAGATATTGAATGAGCCTCTATGAATTGGCCAAGGTGAGGAACTGAGACAAGAAGAAACACTACCAGAAGAGGAAGTGCCTCCTGAGAAGGAGTGGGAGAAGAAAGAGGAAGAGAACATTAAAGAAAAGGATGTCAAGCTTGAGAAGAATGTTGAGGCTAAGCATGAAGAGGATAAAGTGACTCCCTTATGACAAAAAGACATCACTAAGGGGAAAAAATCTACTACTGACCCAAAAAAAGGGAAAGCTGTGTAGATAGAAGGGTTAGATGAATAGGAATAGGATGATGGAAAGGTCCCCAGTGAAGAGGAAAATGAGCCTAAAAAGGAATGGGAAAAAGAGGAAGGTGATCACGAATCACCAAAAGGTCAAACAAAGGTCTTCGAGTGGCTAGAGTAGCAATCGAAGAAAAAGGCTCTTGTGGTATGTGATCCCAAAGCCAGACTGGAGGCTATCTTAGCTAGATTTGAAACAAGGACCCGCAAGGAGAAAAATCCCAAAATATGATCTCACATCATGGTCAATGCCTTTAGATCTTAGACACTACAAATTGCTACTCCTGCAATGAAAAAAATGCGAGCACCATTCAAGGCCAAGACTACAATATATCCACTGTTAACTTGGGCCCGGTGACTTAGGAGCAAAATATAGATGAATTTTAGGGGTTGGTGTCCACTATAATTCAACAAATGAACAAAGGTTAATCTACCAAGGAAGAGCTAAAAGCACAAGTGGTAGATCTAACTACCTACATTCAATAGTGGATTTCTATGGAAGAGGAGACTCCACCAGAATCATCAATGCCACACTCCTTACTCTTGAAAAAGGATATCAATAAAATGGAGTGGTTCAACAAAGTGATATCAAATGGTGACATGACCATCAACCACACAGTCTCAATGTATAACAAGTATCAGAGCTTAGGAAAAGATATAGAAGATATAATGAATACCTATAAGGAATTCTCATAGATGTATAGGATCACCTACCCTAAGCTAGAAAGCATCCTTAAGCTTTCCAAATATATTTGGGAAAAGGAGCTAGAAATTCCAAAAGAAGATCACTAGCTGGTGGAGACTTGGTTAATGAACTTGGATTACATAAAGGAAGTTCTAGAAAAGGTCTTGCATGAACTGGAACTCAGTCATGAATGGTTTGTCGAGCACCAGGTGGATAGCATTGAGTATTTAAAGCTAATGAATGATTATAAAGTGTCTTCCCTAGAACTAGATCCAAAGAGAATCAAGCCTTTATTCCACTAGAAAAGAGAGTAAGGAGTTGGTGACAAACTATCACCAAAATTTATGGATTTTTCTATGATGGATTTCATCCAAACATAACAAATCATTGAGGTTTCCTTGAATTTTGTTGAGAATTGGAAAGAAATCATAGAAAGAGTCAAGAGGATGTCCTTCCAAATCCTCAAATCCAAGCTCTTTGACGAAAAGAAACCCATAGATATGTTTGGAAAGTTCATAGAGTATGCAAATGCTAAAAAATTGGTTGGAAAGCCCATCATAGATGATGAATACTTGTCAAAATAGCTATAACGGTTGGCAGTCACTACATGACAAAATAGCTACAGTGTAAAGGTAACTAGATGACAAAATAGGCTAAATGATAAAATAGGGAAGAAAACAAAATAAGTCTTTAAAATTGTGAAATATTAGGGGTATTTGAAACCGTAATGTAAAATGAATCTGATCCACACAATGAAAATGAATCTTGTCCATTCATTTTTTGTTTGGAAAAATATAAATAGGGGGAATCCTCTCATTTTCAAGAGAGAGATGAGTTGTGGTGTAAAGGCATGCTACAAAAAATTAATGAGAAAAGCACTATTTTGATGGTTTCTTGTGTTTTCTTCTCATGTGTGCATAATTCATTCACCCAATCTTAGATTTTAGCCTCATTTTCCTTAGTTTTAAGTTGCTTTAGTTGTTAGTTCATGTTGTGCTTTAATGGTGAAGAATGCTATGGTGTTTGATGTCTTCCTAGCTCATACTTTTTGCTATTTATTGTTGATAAAATGTTGTGTAAAGTTAATCTAAGCATTATTTACATTGCCACAATTAAGTTTAGTTGTTGTCCATGCTTTAATGGTGAATGAATGGTTTTAAAATCTATACACCTTAGAAGATTGCACTAGTTTCGTGAGACTATAGACTATCCTTGGTTAAGTGGAACTTAGTTTTAGGAAGTATGTCCATTGTAGCATCCTCCATTGTTACTATTCAAAATTAGTTGTAGGTCTAGGAAACTTCTAATAATTTTTCCCTTTTGACCATTCTTTAAAATTAGAAGTTAAAACAAATTTCTAGCATCACCACAAAGCTAAATCTAATGGAAATTATGGAGTTTTAGTCTGTTGTCTTGATCTTGTAGAAGTTGTCCTTCATTTCCAGAATTTACAAAAATTCCCTTTTACAAACCTAATTCCCTCCTCACTTGGTAACCATAAATTCCCTTTGTCATTACCAACAAATCACATTCACCAATTGAGCTATTCCAAGCTTAGTCATGACCTGACATCCAAGAGTCCTTGGACTGATTTCTAAAACTTAGTTGTAGAAATTACCTTTCAAGAGAGAGATTGCACTTGTGCACTGTTTGTGTTGAGAAGGTGGAAAAACACCCATCAACAATATATATGTGTGTGTGTTTTTGTTTGTGTGTGTGTGTGGTGTGTGTTTGTGTGCATACATATTCATATTCTCATCAAAATTTAAATCAATAATTGATAATATTCTAAAATTGGATTGTTGAAATTAAATAAGATCATGAAGGCTTGCCACAAAGGATGTGGTCTACCACAAGATTAATGACAATATTCAAACAAGTAGTGGCCAACGGAAAGGCAATAATGCCATCACCCAGTAACATGAAAAATGATAATGTTTTTTCCATTTTTGAATTCACATGCTATGGGTGAAAAAGCATGATGAAGAAAGTTGTTGGTTTGAAGGAAAAAGGAGAGAAGAGCTCATGTGGAGGGAAATATCAGAGGAAGTCTCACAAAAGCTTGATTTATTAGGTAAATTTATTACTTTAGAAATAAAACTCAATTTTCTTTTATCATTTTTCCTTGTTGTTTGAATGGTATTATTCTATTTTGTCAATTGCATCATTTAAACTGTAAAATGTGTATTCCTGTTGAATAACCACATCCTTCAGCTGAGTAATGTGGGCATCGATCATTGTTTTAGGTTGCTCAGACTATGACCAATATTGCATGAGTTTCCTTTAGAAGCCTTAGTGACTAGCTCTTAGAGCTAGGCCGATTTTTAGAGTTACTAAGATTTGACTATTCCTTAACTTCACACTTTTGTGCTAGCCATTCAATGGCTATTCAAAATTTCCATTATGATTCAACTGTATTTTTATGATGGTTAAATTTATTGAGGATCGACTATCAATCCCATGGAAAGGGAATCAAACCCTATGTCTTTTTTTCATATGTATCATATTCTCTTTATCAAGTTGGCCGATAATAAGCAACTAAAACAAATGCTCAAGATTGTAGTGTATGTACTATAATGCCACCATATTCCAGTGGGAAAGGTGGTGAAATCCTTTTTTAAATTCAATAAACCCAAGTATTTGATCTATAAGATTGAAGGGTTGTTCCCTTGTAACTAAGATTCATGCATGTTGATTATGAGTGGTGAAACTTGCATGTCTTTAAGGTTGAATCTGTACATGATTTTGTTGCTAAGAAAGAAATGAACCAAACCAATATGAAGGGCCGATTTAGAGTGACCTATGAATTTTTGAAACTTGAAAAGGCATGAGTTCTTCTTAGAACACGAAACTTCTATGTCTATCTATTGATTGAAATACTTGTATAAGTTTTACCTTGACGAGCATGTCGATCTAGATTCATTTCTTATAAAAATTTGTACCATGAATTTATGTAATAGAAGTGTTCAAAGATATGAATATTGGGAAATTTGCTTCCATGTATGAAGCTAGGCTAGTTGATTTGTTAGATAAATCTATTTTTTTACAATCACTTAAAAAATTGATTAATGAGAAGCTGCAAACAATATTGTTACTGGAAAATAGAAATGTTCATTTTCTGTTCATTGTGGAAAAACCCCATTTTGTTAAAAATAGTGAACCTTAAATTGTAATGATTATCATTTAGCATGTAAACAACTTGATAACAGTATTGAGCAGCTACAAACAATGTATGTTCGATTGGAAAACAACAGTTTTAGTCATTAAATATAACTATTTAGTCTGAAATAGTATTATATTGATGTAAATAGTGAATAATCTATTACAAATGACACTAATTTGTTGTTATCTTTGTAGCTGAAAATGGCCTTGCTCATTAAACTGTTTAGTTGGAACAACTTTGAATAGTTGTAAACAGTGAACGTTCTTTAAGAAACAACTTGTCTTATAAATGTTTAGTAGGAAACATTGCTGGTTCTATTTAAATGATGAATGTTCATATGCAAACTGTAACTATGTTAGAGTATCATAGTTTGTGAGAATGCAAAAAAGGAACAACAATATTTTTAAAACTATTAACATAGACTTGTTTTGATTCTTTATTTTTGAAAAAAGAAATGTCAAATGGAATATTATTATTTAATGATTGCAATCTGATTTAATAATTTATTTCAGAATGTATGCACATGGACTTCATCTATGTACATACACGTACTTGTGACATACCTTCTTTTGTTCTTAGTTCATTTTTAAATGGAAATGCTTATGATGAAAAGTATATAATAGTCATAAGAATGATATGATTGATTGTTGAATTAGTCTATTGAATCATAAATTTGATTTCTACTTAGAGAGTAAATAGTAATTTGATTCTTCTTTTGAAGACATATGTGAAAGAATATTCTAATACTTGAACGAAAAAATGATACCTTAGTTGACTAGAGCACCTTAGGGTAGATCTAGTTCTTATGAGATGTTGTATCTAGTAGAAAGTTACATTCCAAGATGGGTGCCGAAATGGAGTTCTGAGATTAGAGGTTTGCTTTATGATAGCCTATTGTTTGTTGTTGGAACACATTTATTATGCTTGGCCAAGAAATATAGTTCATTTTGTATGTATGAACTCTGTGATTTCACTCTTTTCCATTCCTAGCATATATATTGCATTTTCTCTTCTAACTTGTAGATAGAAATTGCATGTTGATGTATGGGAATGCACCAGATTTCACCTTGGAGATTGTTCTCTTGCGAAACTTTCCATGCAGGGTCAAGCATTCTTCAAGTCAGAAGAATTTTGGGGAAGCGTAAGCTTTGTGGTTAGGTGGTGAAGTGCTTCAACCATGTTCTCATCCACCAGTGGAGGCGAGCATCAAAGAAGAACCTTAGTTGTTCACAAGACTATTTAGACTAAGATGTAACTTGATGTAATGCATTCATATTCTTAGTTCATTTTTAAATGGAAAATACTTATGATGAAAAGTATATAATATTCACAAGAATGATATGATTGATTGTTGAATTACTCTACTAAATCATAAATATAATTTATGTTTAGAGAGTAAATAGTAATCAGATTCTTCTTTTGAAGACATATGTGAAAGAATATTCTAATATTTGAATAGAACAGTGATACCTTAGTTGACTAGAGCACCTCGGGGTAGATGCTGCTAGAGGGTAGATAGTTGTTATGAGATGTATACTAGAAAGTTACCTTCCAGGACGGCTGCCGAAATGTATTTTAGAGAGTATAGGTTTGGTTTACCAGAACCTATTTTTTTATTTCTTGCAACACATTTATTATGCTTGGCTAAGCAATATAGTTCACTTTGTATGTATGGACTTTTGATTTCAATATTTTCCATTCCTAGCATAGATCTTGCATTTTCTCTTCTAACTTGTACATTGAAATTGCATGTTGATGTATGGGAACACACCAGATTCCACCATGTAGATTGTTCTCTTGCTAAAAATTTTGTGCAAGGTCAAGCATTCTTCAATTTAGAAGAATTTCAAGGAAGCTTAAGCTTCGTGGTTGGGTAGTAAAGTGTTTCAACCATGTTCTCATCCACTAGTAGAAACGAGCATCAAACAAGAACCTTAGTTGTTCACAAGACTATCTAGTCCAAGATGCAACTTGATGTCATACATTCATGTATTTGATGTAAAGTGTATGTAATGACTTTGTGGCCTTAGGAGCCAAGTCAAACCTGATATTGTAATTTAACTTTTGAAGTGAATATATGAATCATTGACTCATTTTAAATGAACATGTGTAGCTATGTTTGAATTTAGCCACTACTTATATCTTTTTAATTTGGAATATATTCATGTGTCAAATACAATAATGTTAATTAAGTAATAATTTAGGATGGGTTATTACACTTCATTGGTATAGTTATGGTGTGAAAGGATACAAGCTTTGAGATCCTATTTCACAAAAGGTAATATATAGTAGAAGTGTTATTTTTAGAGAGACTAAGCCTTCTCCTGTTACATTGCAGCCAAAACAAAGTAAACAAGAAGACGTGATTCAATTTCCTTCTACACCTACAAAAGTTGAATTGAGGCCCATGGATAGACAAGAAGTTGAGGAGAGCTCATCTATCTCTGAATCTTCATAAAAGGAGGAAGAACCTCCAAATCAACTTTGTCGTAGGTCTACAAGGAATAGACAACTACCTAAAAGGTATTCACCTTATGATTTGAGATGTATTTTCTCTTTGAATACTAACATGGACAAACTTATATCTATAGAAGAGGCATTAGGTATGAATGATGTAGAATCCTAGAAGATTGCTATGGATGAAGAAATGACATCTTTGAAAATGAATGATACATGGGATCTTGTACCATTTCCTGAAGGACAAAAACCTATTGGTTATAAATGGGTGTTGAAGAAAAATATTTGTTTAGATGTAAGTATTGAGAAGTAAAAAGCAAGGTTGGTTGTGATAGGTTACTCTTGAGTTGAGAGTGTTGATTATGGTGAGATATTTTCTCCTGTTGCAAAAATCATTAGATTTTTGCTTTCTATTGTTGTTGCTTATGATCTAAAGGTTGAGAAAATGGATGTGAAAACTAATTTCCTTCATAGTGACTTGGAGGAGGATATTTATATGGCATATCTAGAGGACTTCATGGTGAAAGGTAAAAGTAGGTTGGTTTACAAATTGAAGAAATATGTTTATGGCTTAAAACAAAATCCTAGGATGTGGTATCATAAATTTGATACATATGTGTTGAGTTTGGGATTTGAGTGTTCTAAATCAGATCATTATGTATATTATAAAATGGATGGTGATCATTTTTTATTGCATTATATGTTGGTCATATGTTATTTATTAGCAAAGGGAAAGATATGATTTCAAAATTAAAATCTCAACTTGCTACTAAATTTGAAATGAAAGACCTTGGTGCAGCAAGACACATTCTTGGGATCAAAATTAGAAGATATAGGGTGAACAGAAAGCTATGCCTTGGCCAAATTAAATTTTTCAATCCAATTTTATAGAGATTTAACATGCAGGTTTGTAGACCATTGTGTGTTCCCCCTTCTTTTCAAACAAAGTTATCTATTTCAGATTGTTAAACATCTCCATCAGACATGGAAGACATGAGCAGTTTGCTCTAGTTTATCAAGGTACGCTTTAGGAAGCCTTACAAAAGATCCTCTTGCCTTCTTCTACTAGGTCGGTTGATGTTAATACATTGATGGTGTTGGAAAATTGTGTGTGTATATATATATATATGTGTGTGTGTGTGTGTGTGTGTGTGTATGTGTGTATATATATGTATATATGTATCTATATATATATGTATGTATGTATATGTATATATGTATCTATATATATGTATATATGTATATATATATGTGTATATATATATGTATGTATATATATATATATGTATTTATGTATATGTATATATATATGTGTGTGTGTGTGTATGTATATATATTTCCTAGTTACACAGACATGTGGAATATATAATGGGAGCATGGGGTGGAGGGAGGAGTGAGATGCGTGTAAAAAAAATTTGGTTAATTTTTTTAGAAAAATTATAAATGGGCAACATACATTAAATAAATGATATTGTGAATATAGACTGTTAATTATTAGTTTTAGATCTAATGGTGGATGTTTTGTTGGCATCCCTTACCCTAAAAGGTAACCCTATTTTATGAGGGTGTTGTACTACGTTTGTAGATGGTGATGTATTGGAAGAGTTGGATAGCAGTCGTGTTGTCTCTTGATCTCTGGTGGTGATACTCTTGTGAGAAGATTGCTCTACAAGTATATTGTAATCTTTGTGATTTCATAATAATATATTGGCCAACTTTTGGAGTGTGGGGTTTCTCTCTTGAAAGGGTTTTACCCACATAAATCACTGTGTTATGGTATACATGATATTTATGTTTAAGTTTTTGTAACTGTTAAAGATCTGTAAATTTTTTACATTATTCTCCTCTCAAGATTAGTGAAGGAAGTTGTTCTACTACCTTAACTTCCTTACAAGTGGTATCAAAGCCTAATCACCTTTAGTTTCAGTTGTGGTTTTTTGGGTTTTTTGAACTAATCCAGATTTGATGGGAGCTTGTGTAGAAGATACTTTGTGATCTTGTTGCAGGAATTTTTAGATGGCAGGTTCATCAAAGAGAATAGAGGTGGATAAATTTTTTGAAAATAATTTTGAGATGTGGAAGTTGAAGATGGAGGATCTATTGATAGATTGAGATATGTCGGATGTTGTTGATGAGAATGTTTCAAGGCCTCCAGACCCTACTTAGGTTGCTCAATATGATGGTATAGACTGTAAAGCCAAGGGTCTAATTAGACTATGCTTGGAAGACTCTATTTTAATTAATTTTCATGAAGAGACCTCTACTTAGAAACTATGGAAGAAACTTGGTGAGATGGATCAAGCCAAATCTTTAGTGAACAACATTTTCTTGAGGAAGAAATTGTATTCCTTGAGAATGGAAGAGGGTGGATGAATCATAGACCACCTAGAAGCATTCAATATGTTGGTGGCTCAATTGGCATCAATTGGTCTTAAAATGGATGTGGAGGAGAAATGTTAGATCTTTCTTTTTTCTTTTCTTGATTCGTGGGATTCTCTTTCTATGGCTATTGGGAGTACTTCTAGTATTTGAAGACTAAAGATGTGGTGGGTTCATTTCTTTCTAAAGAGATGAGGAGCAAGGTATCCATCACCACAAAGGAGGCCTTAAATATTCATGGAAGACCAAAGGAAAAAGGAAAGAAGAATGAGAAGTGTGACAAATCCAAGTCTAAGGGGATATCTAAATCTCCTGAAAAGTCCAAAGTTATTTGCTAGAACTACAATAAGCCTAGACAAGTTCATAAGGAATGCAAAAAAGAAAATAAAAGAAAAAGAAGAGATTTGATTTTGATTCTGAGTCCAAGAAGGAAGATGGTGATACATTCATTGCAGCTTGGGCAACTTGTGTAGGTAAAGATGCATGGTTGATTGACTTGGGTGCATCTTTCCATATCACCTTTAATAGAGATTAGTTTTTTGAATATGAAGAATTTGATGGAGGTAAGGTGTAATTGAGTGATGATTCTTATTTAAATATTGTTTTTTGTGGTAAAGTTAAAATCAGGTTTCCTGACTGTAGAATAAAAAGGATTAATGATTTGTTACATATACTTAGATTAGCATTAAATCTATTATCTATGGAAAACTAATAGATGCAGGTGTGCATGTAGTATTTTCTGGTCCATGATGTAAGATGGATAGATGTTCTATGGTGATTTCTAGAGGTGTTGGATATGACACATTGTATAAGCTAGATGCATGCACTATTTAGTACAATATTACTTCTATGAAAAGCAAGTTTTTGGAAGAGGTAAGGGTTTCACCTTCAGTAGATGGTCAAATCTTCTGGGTACCCAAGGGTTATCTTTCTTCTGAATCAAAGTTACCTACAAAGAAAACTATGTTATGGTACCCGAGAATTGACCACATTGGAGAAAAGGGTCTAAGGACCTTGAAAAATAAAAACCTTGTTGAAGGTTTGTTTGATTGTAATCTTGAGTTCAATTTTTGTGAGCATTGCATTTATGGAAATTAAAACCATATTTAGTTTTACTCATGTTCTTATAAATCTTGTGGTGCAATGGATCTTATTTATTCTAACATGTTTGGTCTTGTAGATGTTCCTTTGATTGGTAAATCCACATATTATGTTTCATTTATTGATGATTATAGTAGGACATGGGTATATTTTCTAAAGAGTAAATTTGAAGTTTTCAGTCAATTTAAAGAATTTAAAGCAATGGTTGAGTTGCAGACTGGAAATAAAATAAAATCTTTGAAGACTGATAATGGTGGTGAATTTTTCTCTAACAATTTTGATAGGTTCTGTAAAGATTGTGGTAAATTCATAGATAAAAGACAATTCCATATTCTCCACAATAGAATGGAGTTGCAAAAATAATGAATAGGACACTGATGGAGATGGATAGGAGTATGTTGAGTGGTTGGTCTATAAAAAGGGTTTTGAGTACTACCTAATTAACAAGTCTCCTACATCAGTTCTTGTTGATAAGACACATATAGAGGCATGGTTGGGTCACAAGCCTTCATTAATACATCTTAAATTTTTTTGGTTGTGAGGCATATGCACATGTGCCAAAGGAGAAATGAACAAAGTTGGAGAACAAGGATGTGAAATGCATCTTCATTGGATATAGTTATGGTATGAAAGGATACAATCTTTGGGATCCTATTGCACAAAAGGTAATATATAGGAGAAGTGTTATTTTTAGAGAAACTAAGCCTTTTTCTAATACATTACAGTTAGAACAAAGTAAACATGAAGATGTGATTCAATTT
This sequence comes from Sequoia sempervirens, assembly GCA_007258455.2. Taxonomy (NCBI): domain Eukaryota; kingdom Viridiplantae; phylum Streptophyta; class Pinopsida; order Cupressales; family Cupressaceae; genus Sequoia; species Sequoia sempervirens. The sequence continues at coordinate 590,337,972 of VDFB02271358.1, forward strand.
CCTTCTACACCTAAGAAATTTGAATTGAGGACCATGGATGGAAAAGAAGTTGAGGAGAGCTCATCTAGCTCTGAATCTTCATAAGAGGAGGAAGAACCTCCAAGTCAACTTGTTCATATGTCTACAAGTCATAGACAACCACCTGAAAGGCATTTACTTGATGATTGGAGATGTATTTTTTCTTTGAATACTGACATGGATGAGCCCAAATCTATAGAAGATGCAAAATCCTAGAAGATTGTTATGGATGAAGAAATGACATCATTGAAAAAGAATGATACATGGGATCTTGTACAATTTCCTAAAGGAAAAAAACTTGTTGGTTGCAAATGGGTGTTCAAGAAAAGATTGGTTGAGATGTAAGTATCGATAAGTACAAAGCAAGGTTGGTTTCAAAAGGTTACTCTCAAGTTGAGGGTGTTGATTATGGTGAGATATTTTCTCCTATTACAAAAATGGCATCCATTATATTTTTGCTATCTATTGTTGTTTCTTATGATCTAGAGGTTGAGAAAATGGATCTGAAAATTTCTTTCCTTCATGGTGACTTGGAGGAGGATATTTATATAACACAACCAGAGCACTCCATGATGAAAGGTAAGAATAATTTCGTTTGAAAATTGAAGAAATCTTTGCATGGCTTAAGTAGAGTCCTAGGATGTGGTACCAAAAATTTGATACATATGTGTTGAGTTTTAGATTTGAGCATTCTAAATCAGATCATTGTGTTTATTATAAAATTGATGGTGATCATTTCTTGTTTATTGAATTATATGTTGGTGATATGTTAAATTTATTGGCAAAGGGAAAGATATGAGTTTAGAATTTAAATCTCAACTTGTTGATAAATTTGAGATGAAAGACCTTGGTGCAGCCAGACACATTCTTAGGATAGAAATTAAAAGAGATAGAGTGAGCAAAAAGCTATGGCTTGGCCAATGTAATTATTTCAATTCAATTTTATAGAGATTTAACATGCAGGCTTGTAGACCATTGTGTGTTCCTGGTGCCTTACCGGTGCAATTGGAAGTTTGATGTATGTTATAGTTTGTACTAAACCAAACATTGTCCAAGCAATGAGAATTCTTTCTAGATATATGTCTAATCCTAGTAAAGTTCATTCAGATGCAATTAAAAGAGTCTTTAGATTATTGTGTGGTACCTCAGATTATTCCTTGTGTTATCATACTAATATGACTGAAGATGATATTTCCCTTGATATTCGTGGTTATGTGGATTCATATTGGGTAGGTGATATTGATAGCAGACGATCCACCAATGCTTATGTGTTTAATTTATTTGGTGGTGTAATTAGTTGAATGAGTAAGAAAGGGTTGTGGTTTCTTTTTCCACTACTAAAGTAGAGTATATGACAACTACTCATGCTTGTAAATAATCCATTTAGCTTAAGGGACTACATTTAGATATTGGAGTAAAACAAGGTGTAGTGAAAAATTATTGTGATAGTCGGAGTGTGATATGTCTATCCAAGAACCTGATATTTCATGCTAGGACCAAGCACATTGATGTACAATATCATTTTTTTTGAGATATGGTCAAATATGGCAGGGTGAAACTTGTTAACATAGAGACTTTGATGAATGTTGTTGATTCTTTAACTAATCCTGTGATCACAAAGAAGTTCAAATGGTGTTCAAACAATATGGGCCTTTTAACCCCTAATAATTAGGAGATAATGTTTACTCCCTCCCATTGTTCTTCCAAGGTGTTTGACAAGTGGGAGATTTGTTGGGAAATCATGTATCACCTTGAAATTATATAAGGTTTATTATTGATAGGATATATATATCTTAGTTACACTAATAGGTGTAATATATAATGGGAGCACGGGGTGGAGGGGAGGAGTGGGATGCATGTAAGCAATTTTTGTTAACATTTTTTAGAAAAATTCTAAATGATCGACATACATTAAATAAATGATATATTGTAAATAGACCATTAATTATTAGGTTTTAGATCTAATGGTGGATATTTAGTTGGCCTATCTCACCCTAGAAGGTAACCCTATTTTATGAGGGCATTGTATATGTTTGTAGACTGTGATGTATTCTAAGAGTATGATAGCGGTCATGTTGTCTCTTGATCTCTGATGGTGATACTATTGTGAGAAGCTTGCTCTGCAAGTATATTGTAATCTTATGATTTCTGAATAATATATTGGCTGAATTTTGGAGTGTGGGGTTTCTCCCTCGAAAGGATTTTCCCCATGTAAGTCATTGTGTTGTGGTATACATGATATTTATGATTAAGTTTCTGTAACTGTTAAAGATCTATAAATTTTTTGTATTATTCTCCTCTCAAGATTAGTGAAGGAAGTTGTTAGCTACCTTAGCTTCCCTAAAAATTGCTCATATTTGTGTGGATTCACCGAATATTATGTTCTATTTGCAAGAACTCCCACCCCTAGAAATACATAAGCAAATGGATCCTCTAATGATTATAGTTAAAATTAATAACATTGTTATTAGATGTGCTCCCATTGACACCGATTTAGCTCTAAATGTATGTGGCATAGACTTATTACCTAAGATTAAACTTGATTCTTCTTCTTTAGCTGCTTCTTTGTATATTCGTGGATTTGATAACGTTGGTCATCAAGCCTTGAGCACGATAATATTTCCTTTGAAGTTGGGACCTATTATTGTACCCACATTGGTTTATGGAATGTCTAGTCCTTTACCTTACAATATTCTCTTTGGAAGACCTTGGATTTACACTTTGGGAGATATGACTTCTACCTTGCTTCATTGTATAAAATTTATTTCTTATAATGAAGTAATCACGATCAAGGCTAACCTTGATGTTGTTCACCTTTGTGAGATGAGAGTTGATGGTCAATCCTTAGTTGTTTCTACTCCTAAAAATTGTATTCCATCATTATCTTATGATGTTTTGACATGATCTTTGGTAGTTCCTATTTCAAAGGTTGCTCCAAAGATGGATGTCCCTAAAGAAGCTTGTCTTGAAGTGAAAAATCATAAGTCTACCTCTTCTTCATCTTCTTTTGAATCAAATAGATGTCTTGGTGATGATTGGGGGTCCTTGGATTTCTTTGACTTCTTCATCGGGGAATAAAAAGTTGACCCTATCCACCTTGACCTTCCAATAGTTTCATATACCTCTATTAAGAAATTGGTTGTCCTTCAACCTGGAAAAGAAATCAAGATCCCATCAAGGAAAATGATTGTATCCCTACTGAGGAAGATAATCAAGTTTCTATTGAGAAGGCTAATGTTTATAGTCCTATCAAGACGGATGATTGTGATCCCATGGATGAGTATGATACTCACTAGTGGAGTGATGATATCTCTATTGATCCACCTCCTTCTCAGGATTTACACACGTTATGACCCTAGATACAAACTAGTTTCTAAATATGGTTGTGGGAACAACAAACAAGGCATTCAAGTACCCATATAGTGTATACCTCGTCATCATAACTTAGGGCTTGGTTTCTCTCTTGAAAAGTCTAGGAAAAAACCATGGTGGAATCTCAACATGATTTTTGTCGAACCTCTTAGTCTAGTTCATCTAAAATTGATTGAGAGTAAGGTAGAATCTAACAAAGTTCCTCTAGATGTCTTCTCTTTAGAGGAAGCACTGAAAGAATTCTTAGGTGTCTACTCTCATTTGCCTCTTTATCACTATAAACAAATATTCATATATCACTTGCATAAACAAGCATACTTTGGAGAATCTGTTTTGAGTATGGAAGAAGAGGCTCCTTTGTCTAATCTAGATGATGTTCCTATTTCCCATCCTGAAGACCATAGTTCTCTCCTTAAAGGGGATCATACAAATGCTTTCATGGATCCTAAATCTTTTAAAAATGTGATTAAGATTAGAAAGTGTCTTTCTTTAGAAGAATATATGCAACATTTTGACACATATTACATTCTCATCCTAACATCTTCACTTGGTCATATGAGGACATGTCCAGTATTAATGAGTCGGGAGTGGTTCAAAATATTGTTCTATGTTCCGATGCTAAGCCTATTAAGAAAAATATTTGAAAGATGAATCCCACGGTTACATTGTTAGTTAAGACCGAGGTAGAGAAGCTCTTAAAAGTGGTCTTTATCTATCCTATTGACTATTCGCCTTGGATATGAAATATTGTTGTTGGAAACAAGCATGATGGTCGTATTCATATTTGCATTGACTTTCATGATCTCAATAAGGCTTCTCTTGAGGATGATTTTTTGTTGCTTGATATTGATATGATTGTAGAATCAATTGTAGGCCATGTCTTGTTGTACTTCAGGATGGCTTCTCGAGCTATAATCATATTTGTATTAACCTAAAAGATCATAATTCATATTTGCATTGACTTTCATGATCTCAATAAGGCTTCTCTTAAGGATGATTTTTTGTTGCCTAATATTGATATGATTGTAGAATCAATTGTAGGACATGTCTTGTTGTCCTTCATGGAAGGCTTCTTGGGCTATAACCAGATTTGAATTAAACTAAAAGATCAATATTCATATTTGCATTGAATTTTGTGATCCCAATAAGGCTTTTCTTAAGGATGATTTTTCATTTCCTAATATCGATATGATTGTGGATTCAATTGTAGGCCACATGCCTTGTTGTCCTTCATTGATGGCTTCTCGAGCTATAATTAGATTTGTATTAACCTAAAAGATCAGTATAAGACAACCTTCACTAACCCTTGGAGTACATTCTATTATGTGGTCATGCCATTTGGGTTAAAGAATGTAGGAGCAACTTACCAATGGGAAATGACCCTAATTTTTCATGATCTCATTCACAAAATTCTAGAAGATTACGTTGATGATATCTTGGCTAAGTCTATAACTCGTCAAGGTCACGTAAAAAATATTCTACTTATTTTTGACAAGTTTAGACTCTATAAGATGCAACTAAATCCTCTTAAGTGTGTATTTGGCATTAACACTAGAAGTTTTTTAGAATTTATTGTTTCCTATTGAGGAATTAAAGTCAATACAAATAAGAACAATGCAATTGTTAACATGCCACCACCTAGAAACATCTCTCAGCTATGTAGTTTGCAAGGGAAGATTCAAGAAATTCATAGATTTTTGTCTCAATTGGCTAATTGTACCCTTCCCGTCACACGTTTGTTGAAGAAATGTGTTTGCTTCAGATGGGATAATAAGTGTGAAAAATATTTTGAGTCAATCAAGAGTTATTTGATCAATCCTCCTATATTAATTTTGTCTATGCAAGATAGACCCTTTTTGCTTTATATCTCTACACCAGCTCATGCCTTAGCAACTTTGTTAGCTCAACATGATAATGATGGTAAGGAAAGAGTGGTCTACTACATTAGCTATGTTCTTGTTGATTAAAACTTGTTATTCTACCATGGAGAAATAATGTCTTTCTCTCTTCTTTGCAACAAAAAGGTTGCAACATTATCTTCTTCATTCTGAAAATCATGTCATTGTTGAAAGTGATCTTCTAAAGCATTTTTTCACTAGAACCGATCTTTCGGGAAGGTTGGAAAAATGGGTGTTTTTTTTTCTATGAGTTCGACATCAATTCCTTAGAAATAAATTAAGGGTCAATTTTTTGTTGACAAATTGGCAAAAGCTCCCTCATCTCACTCCTTTCCTAATCTATATTTATTTGTGGATGAAGACCTTTTTGCAACTAACTGTGAGCCTATATTTAATTGTACTAATAACATCACTGAGTATGAATCCATTATTGTTGGTTTACATGTTGTGATTGCATTAAACATTAAACATCTTCACATACATGGAGATTCTAAAATTATTGTAAATAAAATCATGGGAACATATCAAGCCAAGCAGAATACTTTATCTCAATATTGGGACTTAGCCTTATCCTTGCTTGATCAGTTCTCTTTCACAATAGATAGTGTTCCTAGGAGAGAAAACTGACATGCAAATGCAATGGCGAGTGTCGCCTCCCTTGTGTCTTCAGTTGAAGGAAGTGAAGGGTACCAATTTTTGGTTTATATTCTTTTCTCTCATGTTGTCTTAGATCAGCTTGAACTTTATGCTCTTGTTTGTGATCACGTAGACTCAAAGGAATAGTATTCTAACATTTATAATTATTTGAAAACTAGAAATTTTCTCAACAATGTGATGAAAAATGCTCACACTCAGATAAGAAAACTTTCAATCCAATACATTATATTGTCATATTTTATTTATCAAAAATATTATAAAATGGTCTTCTTCTTTAGTGTCTCACCAAGGAAGAAATACACTTTTCCCTTCATGAACCCCATTCGAGCTCTAGGGTGGAATTTTGGTGGTATCTCCCTAGTGTGTAAACTAATTCACATGGGATACATTTGAAAAATAATGGAATAGGATTCCTTTGTCTTTGTTAAGAAGTTTCCACAATGTCAACAACATAGCAGCCTTATTCAAGATCCTAGTCAAGAGCTTCAAAATTAGATCTCTCCCTAGCCATTCCTAAAATGGGGGTTGGACATTATCTACAAGATATCACCTTCTTCTTTTAAAGGACATATCTTCATCAATACTGCTACGAATTACTTTAAAAAATGGGTCAAAGCCATTCCACTTCGATCCAAAAATACTAAAGCAATCTACAACTTTCTTCTAAACAATATCATTTATCATTTCAAATTGTCTTCTACCCTTGTTTCTAACAATGGTACTCCATTTAAGAACAAATAATTGAAGTACTTCCTAGCAAAGTTTCACATTCAACATCGCTTTTCTAAACCATACTATTCTCAAACTAATAGAAAAGCTGGAGCGTCTCACAAAACTCTTGAGCTTATTCTCTAAAAGATAGTAAATAAACATGGTAAAGACTGACATACTCAATTAACATATGCCTTGTGGTCCTATTGCATGAGTATTTATATGATGATCAACACGACATTGTATAACCTTCTATAAGGTGTCAAGGCTATCATGCCCTTAGAGTTGGAAATTTCATCTGTATGAGTTTCCCTTAAAGGGTTAATTGATCTGATGATGCTTACCATGATAATCATTTGCATCAAATTGAGTTGCTCAATGAGCACTGATTCTAGGCCCTTGACCACCTTCAAGCTTATCAACAATCACTTTCTAAACATTATAATCAAGGTGTTCTTTCTAGGACTTTCAAGGTAGGTGACTTGGTTCTCTAGGAGAATCAACAAAATGTAAATGCATTGCTTGATCAAAAGGGGAAGTTTAGCCCTAATTGGTTAGGCCCTTACATCATCATCTCTATGTATGGTTTTGGTGCCTATGGATTGTAATATATGGATTGAATGCCTCTAAAAGAGCCTATGAATGTAATGCATCTTCGTCGATACTACACATATATGTCTCTGTGTCATATGTGTAACACTCATCCCTCGTGGATTGTAGTTTGTTATGCTATGAAATTTCTTCATCAACACAACTATTATACTATTTTTTGTTATGATGTAAAAATGTATATGTGAATAATTTCTTTGATTAGGAATTATCTATACATGTGTTTTATTATGCTATGTATTTGTATATTGCATTGAATTAGAATCATTTAGTTAGGAAATTAGATCATCATTATATTTAATAAACATACATCCATGTGTGTTTATTAGATCATGATAGCATCTAATCTAAACATACATCCATAAGTATAAAATCCATTACATAATCATACATGAAAGTAAAAGATACACATAAAATGAACACCTTGATATCAGAACTAGTATCTCATATATATATATATATATATATATATATATATATATATATATATATCAAAATGTGTAACATGTAAAAGTATCACACCACTATATCAAAAATGTGGTGATTGTATATCAATATAATGTCTATACATCAAAATTATGATGTATAATATAATATCATCAGTATACAAAAAATGGAAATTATACAAAATAGGCCTCTAGCCCCTAGGTTCATGGCTTCCTAAGCCCTTTGGTCCTAGTGGTGATGGAGGTCAAGGCTAGATAGATAGGATAGCACATGATCATGTGACCATGAGACTAATAGGCTTGTCCATAGTCCATAGATCTCTCCTCGCATCTCTATAGCCTCCATCTGTACTTGTGCCTCTCTCTCTGAGGACTACCACAACTCCTCCTGAAGTTGTTGTAGCTAGGGATCTGCAATTAGCCACACAGATACTGCCTGTCCATCATGGTCATCAAGTTATTAGGGGTAAACACTTTTGACTAGAGCTATGAATCAGGTACAAGAAACCACAAGAAACAAACAAACCCACAAGCACAATGGCCCAACAAAGGAACTGTTGGCAAGAGACACCAAGAAAATGTTTTTTTGTGTTGTCATTGATGGCAACCCTTGTCAGCTAGTCGATCCACACGTTGCAATTTTCTCATACTAGCAGATAGATTGAAGATCAGTAGTTATCTGTTTAGTTAGAACAGTGCATCTGTTAACTTCATGTTCTTCGATTCATATGCATATTTTCTATTATTATTTTATGATGTGTATCTCAAGGAGTATTGTTCGATGGATAATATTTGTTATTTGTAAAGCATGGTGCCTCATATCAATTTTGGTGCAAGTTAGAAGGTTCGGTGAACTAAGTTCCTGTTTATTAGTATATGGAAGCCAACTTGGTGAATATGGTGTGTTGTGGATATTTGAGGGATTATTGTTTAAGTATTTTTTTATTTGATCATTTTGATTTGGGTCCTCACTATGTTTTGGCCGACTCTTATGTATGTGCATTGAATGTTATGAATGATTTGAGCTGACAATTTGTGAATATTTCTTATTTTGTTGAGGCCGACTTGAAGTGATTGAATTATTGATGGAGGATATATATAAGTGGTCAATTATATTATTTTGGTGTGTGTTTGATGTGATTTGATGTATGTTGCGAATGTTAGAAGGTCAGTAGAGCGATTATGCAGAGTTTCACTTGTGCATTAAGGATTTTTGGTGTGAATTGAAGTAGAATAGAGCAGAAAAGAAAAATCAGTCAGAAGGTCCTGAATTTAATTGTTGAGCCTAACCGGAACTTTAATTAGGAATTTGTAGATGCTACTCTATTAGTTCAAATCCTTGGAATTATTCCAAACTTTTGTAAGGCAGTGAGTCTTTCTGTTTTTGAGCAATGAGCTCTAGATAGTGTGCCTGAATGCCAATGCATTCCCATTTGTAATCTTTTCTTTTGAGTATACTTAGAACAATATTGTGGATTGACCTCCACTGTGGTTTTTCCTCTAATAGGGTTTCCACGTAAAAAATATTTGTCTTATGGTGTTGTGGTTGTTTGTCTTATGTGCATGCATATTTATTTTGATTGGATGTTATCAACACTTTAAGAATCAGATTAATAAAGTTAGAAATTGCACAACACTGATTCACCCCCCCTCTCAGTGTTGCTTGACTCCAACAAGCACAAGGCTTGCAAGCACTTTGGCCCAACGAGGGTTTGAACCCTATTGGCGATCACTATAACCAAGTGACTTGACCACTAAACCACACCCTTATCAGTATGATAAGTGATGAATTAATTAAATAATTAAAAAATATTTAATTAATATGGATGAAGAGAGGAAAAATGTTGGCTTAATTAAATAATTAAAAATTATTTAATTAATATAGATAGAAGAAAAGATAAGGATAATGAGGAAATGATAAGATGACAATGCATTAGTCATTTTTAGGTGTTTACAATAGCCAAGCCAAGAAATCAACTAGCTAACTAGCCAACTTCAACCACTAAACATTTGCTTGATTTTATAGAATCAAGCTCACACAAATACATATAATTCATCTATCTCCTCTAGTGAATGTTAATTTTCATCTACTTTTGTCAAATTCAATAGTTGGCAACATAATCTAATGTTCCCTATTAATCAAGACTTGGAAATATTTATTTAACAAATTGTTGTGGTAGAAGTCTTTTTGTAACTATAAAATAGAGATGCAATCCATTGTAGTAAAATTTGGGTATGGGAGAAACAAATGTTGTTGAATTTTGATAGACATTGTGTTAATTTAATAAAAGAACAATGATTGACAATATCATGCATATCACACACTAAAATGGCTACCATACATGTTATTTGACAAGTTCATTGCAATCATCTTGTTTCCTATCATTTAATTTTATCAATCTAGGGTGTTGTCTACATTTTTATGTGATAAGGTTTTGGGGTTTCAATGTGGTGATCCTATTCCTAAATTTGGATAATGACAATATAAATCAATCTAGATAAAATACTACTTCCTATTGCTTTGCTTGTAAACATAAAGATTCGTGTTGAAAATAACAATCTATGCTATTGTCCATTCAACACACATAGAAAAACAAATACTGAATTAGAAGTAAAAGTAAATGCTCATCTATGCGAGAAATAGGAAAACACACATGCTAAATAAAATTGAACCATGGAGAGTAAATGATTGAAAGGTAAATATTTCTATTTTGTTTTAATATGTTTATGATTTTATGAATAATACCTGCAGGTTAACAAAGATGAATGGTGAATAAAAACTACTATAATTGCAAGAGTAAAATAAAACATAATAAGAAAATTAACAAATGAAAAGAGTACCAAAAGATTGCCTCCTTGTGGTGGACCAAGCCCAACTCCCCCTCTAGAAGGATCTCCCTAAGTCAACATAAAATTATGAAAATTTGTTTCTTATTTTTATTTAATGTTCGACCACTTGCATTCATACTACAAAAGGAGAAGATAAAAATTTTACCAATAAAAATGAGAATATCATAATAAAATATTGTTTCATATCCAATCGCTCCTTATCATACATCTAAGCCTTATTTTCAATCTAGACTAAACTAAACTAGAAACTAAACTAGACTAAACTAAGATCTAAATTAGATTGATATTTTTACCTTATTTTATTCTTAAGACTAGTAGTCTTTTTATTTACTAAGAGATGCCAACTATATTAACCAAGTGATATCCTTGATCAGAGGTATGAGGTACTACAAGAGAATTATTTTAGGGGAAGCTACCTTGAAGAACTTTAGTTATTTAGATTACTTGACTTCAAAATAAATAGAGTGCAAAAAATGGGGATTGAAGTCAATCAAAAAAATTATGAGGACCAGTTGGATAGTTGGAGTTGCTTGTGATTGCATTGTTCTTTATGTGGAACATACCAATACTGAAGTTGAGCACAAAATTGGTTGAGATACTCTAGCTTAGAAGGGAAATGGATTATTGTGACTCAGAATGGTACTTTGAAGCTCTATGATCCACTTTGGAGTGGTCATATTTCCTTAAGGAGTGGCTTTAGAGAGATCTAGAATGCTCAATCCTTTGATCTTGCAACTACTTATATATATATATATATATATATATATATATATATATATATAATAAGCACCAAACACCTTATCTATCTATTCTTAAAGTAATTATAAGTATTTAATAATGTGTTGAATGTACCAAGCCATAGAAGTAAAGAAATTAGCAATGTTTGTATAAAAATGAAAGATAATCATTAGGACTCATCATTCCCCCCACTAGAATCAGACCATGTCCTCATGGCAATATCTAGACCTCATCCTCATTGGCCAAAATTTCCTCTTCTAGTATCTAACTAAAATCATAATCTTCTTCCTCATAACAAAGTGTCATTCTATATCTTCATACCCATTTGTTTTGGAAATCTTGGTGAGCCATTTTTCCATTTTTTTGTGGAATTTTCTCAAAGGAAGTCAAAAGTGGAGTTGGTGCGAGAAGAAAGGGGGGTCAAAATCTCATCCCAATCAATTCCTATCATCGTTCCTTGATTAGGGTGATCAAATTCCTCACTCTAGTGATTCTCCAACATAGATTAGTTGAATAGATAAGCTCCCCCCATCATAGATGTTGGAGTAAACTTTCCCATGTATCAATACAAGCCCTACAGGCTATTGGAGTAAGGTACCCCTCATGGTCCTAAAAAGTAATGATATTGGATTGAAGGTTTTTCTCATATTGGCATGTGATCCTCAGTTGATAAGTTCATTGTAGTCATCTCGTTTCCTATCATTTAATTTTTTTAATCTAGGGTGGTGTTTGAAGATATCTAAAGAAGGGTTTTAGGGTTTCAACGTGGTGATCCTATTCCTAAATTATGATAATGACAATGTAAATCGATCTAGCTAAAATACTACTTCCCATTGATTTTCTTGTAAACATAAAGATTCATGTTGAGAACAAAAATCTATGCTATTGTCCATTCAACACGCATGTAGAAAAAATGTTGAATAAGAAGTAAAGGTAAATTCTCATCTATATTAGGAATAGGAAAACACACAAGCTAAAATAAATTCTTTAAAAAATTGAAGCATGAAAATTAAATGCTTGAAATGTAAATGTTTCTTTTTTATTTTAAGATTTTTAGGATTTTATAAAAATATTATATATTAATAGATATCAATAGTGAAAAAAAACTATTCTAATTGTAGAATAATAAATCAACACATATAAAGAAAATTAACAAATGAAAAGAGTACCACAAGATTGCCTCCTCCTAGTGGAGTAGGCTTGAATCCCCTTTTAGAAGGATCTCCCTAAGTTAAAACAAAATTATGAAAAAATAATCTTGTTTTTATTCATTGGGACCACATGTGCTCATACTACAAAAAAAGAGAAGATAAAATGTCTACCAGCAAAAATGAGAATCATAATAGAGTTGTATTTCATATCTAATTACTCCATATTATATATTTGAGCCTTATTTTGAAGGTGGACTTAACTAAACTAGAAACTAAATTAGATTGACTTGAGAACTAATTAGACTGAGCTTTTTCTCTTATTTTATTCTTAAGATTAAATAGTATTTTTATTCAATAAGAGATGCCAACTATCTTAACTAGGTGATATCTTGATTAAAGGCATGAGGTCATACAGGCATGGCCTATTTTAGAGGAAGCTCCCTTGAAGAAGAACTTCAGTTATTCGAATGACTCAACTTCAAACTAAATAGAGTGTAAAAAGTGGGGACTAAAGTTAGCCATAACTTTTATGAGGACCATTTGGATAGTTGGAGACATTTTGTATTGCCCTACTCTTTATGTGACACATACCAAAATTGAAGTTGGATGCAAAATTGGTTGAGCTAACTCCAACCTAGAAGGGAAATGAACAACTATGAGTCGAAATGATACTTTGAATCCCTACAAGCCACTCTGGAACTAGTTGCCTTTCCTTTATGACAGCGTTGGGGAGATCTAGAATGCCCAATCCTTGGATCTTGTAGCTTCTTTTGTCACAAAAATGTAGATATATATGTATATAAGTAAGAAATCATAGAAAAAATAAGCACCAAACACATTATCTACTCATTCTTAAAATAGATATTTAATAATGTATTACATGTACCAATCTATAGAAATTAAAGAAATCAGCAATGTTTGTATGAAAATGATAGATAATCATTAGGACCTTGTCATCAAGTTGCATCAATCAAAGAAACAAGGAAGCTACATTTGCTTGGTTTAAATTGCCTCACAACAACTTAATAGGGAAATTTTAGAGCATGAGGACTAAAGTCTATTGGAACAAGTGTCATGATGGAGGAATCGTGATGTACAAGAAAGATCAGCTTCCAACGTGCACGTCAATTTAAATGCAACGACTATATAGATTAATTAACGTCCACAAAAGCCCCCAATCTTCCCTCCTCCCGTCAGTCACGCCTAAAGTAAAGGTGAGGGAAACGCGGAGAAGTACAGAATCAATTTTGTCTTTCAAATTTCAAACACGGATGGAATTACGGGATAATAACTGGGCCTGTACGGCACGGTGCACATGCACTCAAAGTAACAATTATTTGTTTTGGATGATAGGAAAGAAAAGAAAGGTATCTTAATAGTCTACGAGCGAGCGATCTGTTTTTGGATCTAAAGATGGTTTTAAGTATATGGGACTACTTCATACTTTCAGTATGTAGGAGGCATCTTACTTGTGCTTTACAATATGAGGTGTTTTTGTATCTAGAGATGACTTTAAGTATATGGGACTACTCCATACTTCCAGTATGTAGGAGGCATCTAACTCATGCTTCACAATATGAGGTGTATATACCCTTACATACCCTACCCCCGCAAGATTTGAACTTGTGACCTCTTTTTCAATAGTACAGAATGGCTTTAAGCATATGGGACTACTTTGTACTCTCATATGTAGGAGTCACCTAACTCGTGCTTCACAATACGAGGTGTACATGCCCTACCCCCTGCACAATTTGAACTTGTGACCTCTCTTTCAAGAGTACAAGTTCTCCACCATTAGTCCAACTGAGATGTACCCATGTAAAGGTTGTAATAAGTTTACTTTTTAGTAAAGTTTGAAATAAATTATTCTATATGAATTATAGTTGATATATTTGTCTGTTTATATTCAAATAAAAAAATATTAATATTGATTTGAAAAAAGTATTGTGTTTGATCAATTACAAAGTATGATAATTAATAGTCTTGAGGCGTATATCAAAGGATTAAGTTCTTGACGGATATAGATGATGGATCATGAAGTATGGTCTGAAACTTTGATGATAAAAGATTCTACATAGTCAAATTTAGTAATATACCAAGTTGACGTTATGGACTATGAAAATTACATGATTTTAATTGATAAAGATAATGGCCAAATATTTGAAGCCCAATTTAATCATTATATATATTAGGAGTAATGTGTATAGTCTAAAGGTTATAGTTTCCCTTGGGTTAGAGTTGTCACATATCATTGGACTCTAGGTCATTGGACTTTTGATTCCTTCAATTAGAAAAAATATGATAATTAATAATTAAATAACATTTGTATGTCACCATATTTATCGTACTAAAACCAAAATTAATAATAACTTTAACAATTTAAATTATTTATGAAATGTTTCATTATAAATGACCAAGCCATACCCTACTTTAGAGTTTTTTGAATTATAGTAGAGAATGGAGAAGGGCATATTTCAAGTCTAATGGTGTCTTTTAGGGCTTGGAATACAATTGCATGACAACATGTTTTTATGTTTATTATATTAGTTGAGATTTTATTTGGTGTATTTCTTCTATTTTTTCTTTGATATTAGTATTAAGAGTTTAAATAAGGGATATTTAGTTATAGAGAGGCTCCTTTAGAGAAGAGGGATCGTGGATGATTAAATGTAAGATCTATATCTTCATTAGATATTGTATTCATCTTTTTTATGTCTAATTCAAAATTATTTATAGATTCTCTTACCAATATAAGTTGAAGGGGAATGAAATCTTGAACAATCCCTAAACCTCTCTTAGAAGATGCTCTTCCTTGTACATGATGTAAGAACATGATGACTTCCAAAGAAATTGAATGTGGGTATCTTATAGGGGTTGGTCATAAGTGTGGGCCTAGTGAAATTTTAGAAGCAATTAATAAATGAGAAAATTTTCATGATAATAAAATTACTTAATCAAAGACCTAAGGGCATGATGTTGATGATATTGTTACATTTAGATGCACCTGTGAATTTCAAACAAAAAAATGAAAAAGATTATTAGAATCATGATGCAACATCCTAAAGAAGCTTTTGACCAACATAATTTATTATCTATGATTTATCATGCAATGAATTGATAACATTATAAGAAAATGACTTAATAGAATTTTTTTATATAACTTATAAAATATCTCTCTACTTATGCCTCTAACAAAGTTTTGTGAATATTTTTTTTGTTGTTATTTCAAATGTAAAATGAGCAAAATATTACTAGAATATCTTAGAATGGTTCAAAATTAGAAAAATGTTTTTTTTGTTAAGTCAAAACATAATGCAAAATATGAATATGTTGATTCATGGTAAACCAAAAAGAAATTTAAGAAATAGAATGCATAACATTAAACGACTAATACAAAGGAACCTTGGGCTGAAATCTAGAAATTCATGTTCAAGATGCTAGCATGATATGTGGGTATCTATGTAGTATGTTGTCATCCATATGACACACTATAGTATAGAACCATGGAAAATATGTTTTTTTCTACAAAACTCCTGTCCAACTATAGTATAGGGAATAGAAAAAGTATAACAATCTAGATGATATATATATATGAAGAAATATAATCAAATATATATTTTTTGAGGAGAAAAATAATGATAAAAGAGAGGATAATAATGCAAACCCCTATGCGATTGGATATTTTTATAAATACATGTAGCTAAGGGACAAGGAGAACATTTGGGGTTGCTTAGAAATTTTGTCAAAAAAATTCAACCCCCTCATTTAGTTTTTCAACCTCTATTAGTAGCCAAGATATAAAATACATAAAAAAATAACTTGTGCATTTAGCCTATATGCATCTAGGAACAAGAATAATGAAAAATAAATGAAATCTATGAGTATTAAATCCCTAGTCTTTGAGGAATAATAGCCTAGTGTTTATGAGATTTAACAAAATAAAGGACATGGCAATAACCAAAATACTTGCCAAGAAATGTAGAAATATAGAAATATAGAAATATAGAAATGTATAACAACATGAATGCAGAAATTGTAATATAACCAAAATTAGATTTATTGATTTAAGGATATTACTATCCAAGTGATGGAGAGAGAGATGGCTATTTTTCAAACATGTCCACAATAACACAACATTAATATTTTCAATAAGCTTTAGTAATGGAGTCTTTTGTTGTAGCTAAGAGCCAATAGAAGAGTGGGGGCAGGATTCAACTTAGAAATTTTAAAAATATTTTTGGACAAAGGAAGTGTGGAATCTTAAGGGTCAAATTTAGAAATGGGAGGAATTTTTTTAAACAAATGAGAATTACAATAGGTGGTAGCAAGTATCTAAGCAAGAAGCAACATATTATTTTTTTTAAACACATGGGACGATAGTGTGTCATGCCAACATTCACATGTCATGCTCTCATCCTAGATAAATCACTCAAATTTAATACATGATCATAGGCCAATGAGAAGAGACGGAATGTGATAAATAAATTTAGCAATCTAGTGAGAGAAAAATAGGCTAAGGATAGGTTCAAGTGATCCCTATAATATATTAGTGGATCAAATTCCAAAGTGTTTAAAATATAGTGTGAAATTATGAGACTACACAACTTTCTAAATTATAGTATAGGATGAAAAAATAAATAAAATGTATTTAACTTTTCAATTATACATATCTATCACTTTGTACACTACACTTCTCACAAAGCTTTTGTAGTGCTCAACACACTTTTAGGCCAAACCATATAGGCTAACTCACATTACTCATTGCCACATCATGTTAAGTGTTACACTTTGGATATTAGAGTGTAGTCATTGTAATGATCCAAGTGGCACCCTTAAGGCTCACACTATGCCAATTCATCCACTAGCATATCATACACCTATGAGCCAACAAATCTAGCTTTCAAGAGATGATGAGGCACACATGGAAATGATTCAACTTCTATAATTACTCTTAGTCTCCATGGCATATACTATATATACACATATATCATATTGGCTTAGAAGATAGATAGGTTAGTAGAAATAATTAGATTAGAATAAAGTAATATACATTTTTCTCAAGAGTATGTCATGTATAGGATGAAAAATAAATAAAATGTATTTATTGTTATAGTTTTATATCTCTCTTTTGACTATTATTCTCATAAATATTCTATATACATGCATAGTTTCATCTAGATCCTAATCTAGAAAGTTATACATTAGTTTTTTCTTCTTGGCCTTAAAACATTTGCACTACCCTCCTTTACCAAAATTAGATGGTTTCACCTAATTTTCTTTCCTAAATCTTATACATTTCCTATGGCACATATAGTGCATGTTTCAACACTAAATTTAGTGGTTTTGATACTTCTCATAAATCATTTTATACCTCAAACAACATGAAAATTGCATATCCCAATTTCATGGAATGAGTAGAATGTTTCAAGATGGTATTGTTGAGTAGAAGTAGATAGAAATTCAGTTGATGTGTTAACCAATATATCTATTGGGAACCTAGGTGGAGCGGTTGACACTAAGTTAACTATTGAGAAATTATTTTTTTCATTGTGGATAAATCAAACTCAATGTTCCTACAATGCTTTATTGAAGGGGCCCTTACTTCTTTCATACCCCTTTTGTAGACATTAATTACTCCATTGAGTTGTTCAATTAAACAACACTTTTTAACAAATTATTAAAACTTAGTACTCAACACTGCTTTCCTTCCAAAATGATATAAACCTATATTTTATTATTTCCTCTTTGATAGTATGTGTTCCATAATATTTAAAAATATTTTTCTTCTTCAATTATGCACTATTTTTTTAAATATCTATCTAAACCATGAAATATAACTTGGCTAATATAGAAAAATTTGTTTATCATCTCTAAGATTATCAACACCCCTTGAATATTAAGGATTCTTTTCATAGAGCCTATTACAATGTTAATACTTTATTACAACCTACTATTCTTCCTAGTCAAATTTAGTTAGCATATTTTGTATTAAATTAATGTACAATGTGGATTCAACTCTTAATGAGATCATCTTAGTTTAAATTGAGGTTTCCAAATACCTATGGGATTCACTTAATAAAAACATTGTATGGAACTTGGGTTCATATAGTATTAGACAACACTCTTAATTTTCATTTCTACCTCCTAATATTAAAATACCTACTCCCAATACAACGTTCCTATTAAAATACACCCTCTTTTACCATATATCCTAAGTACCTACTTTTTTAATGAAATTTGTATACAAGCCTATCTAATTATAACCTTTATATATTTGAGTGTTTGCATAATTATTACTATTATACCAATATCCAAATAAAAAGTCTTCAATTAAATTTAGATTGGAGATTATATAAATGAAATATATTTTTTTTTAAATTATCTATAATAAATTTTGTATTAATCACTAATAGAGAATCTAATTCAAAATAATAAAGAAAACTAGTTGACTTGAATGTGGAGCCATTCTTGACTTCCTCTATACTTTTCTATCAAGAAAATAAATTATAATATGGTAAATACATAAATAAGATAGAAATGTGAATTTTCATCTATCTTTGACCTATCCATGAACACAAAAAAATATTTTTTCTAGTCTTTCCATGTCATGATCCTTTCAATAAAGTATTTATCAACCCTCTAGAGTATGTTGATGGTATTATTAAAAAAGGTATTTTTAAAATGGTTAGAAAAAGGTAACTATTACTTTTCTTATCAAATTGTCAAGTGAGACACTAATTTGATGTATGAGACCCTCATAGTGGATTTCACAAAGGAGATTACTTACCCATCTACCTTATATATTATTTTACAATGTGTGCATACCATATATATGTTGGGATTAGATCTGTCGTACACCATTCAAGTCTTGATGTTTCAATTATTTATTCATTTGTATCTATTAATTATTTTGTCCTTGCTAGGGAAAAAGGGGCATCCCACTTTGAGGTGGAACTTTTGGTCACATGTCAACTCTCTTAATGTAATGGCGTAAAGTTGCACCTCATGCAAATTCCCATTAATTTACCCTTCTTTTAGCCTTACAAGTTCGATAATGCAAAAAACCCCTGCATTTTCATTGCTTTTGCGATGTTTCCTCGTTGTTTTGTGTTGGTGAGGGAATTTTTGTCACGGACACCTGCACACCACACGAACGTCTACATGCCACACTTCCATCCCGACAAGATTCTCGGGGCAATGAGCATTAGAGGCGTTATGATTCTCTGTCATCTACGAATGTAATGTCCCTCTTCAAATATTGATCATTGGGAATGACCTTTTTTCCTCCAAAATGGCCTTTTGAACCTCATTCTTGAACCCTCTCAAGTTGTATCTTCATTCTACCAGGTCTATTGAACATTCTAACACTCCTTGCTTCTCCATCACTCTCTCTTGCTTCTATTAGCTTCATACTTCACTTCTATGTCACTCTTGCTACTCCAACGCCATTGTTATTGCAGGTTTCCATAGATCTACTCCATTGGTGTGTTGTATTATTCTTCTCTTTCCTCTCTCAACCTTAAGTTCTCATAGAAAGGGGTGATATTGTGTCCATTACTTATTTTTATTATCATACTTGTAGAGTAGCGTCTAGATTGTCTTTACTCTCTACTTTCTTGTGTCTATTCTCTCTATTTATTTATTGATTTATTAATTCTATCGACTGTTCATGGAGGTAGGAACACCAAAATGAGGGTTTGACTGAGGTAAACCTTGAAATACAACCCCAACATTTTTTTGTTATTGTGTGTAGGTGCAATCCGATTGTGAGGAGCTTGCTAGAGAACTAGACCTTTAGTAAGTTGGAATTCTTCTTATTTCTTCTTCATCATTTCACTATTAGAATTGTTCATCTTTATATGTTAAAATATTCTTCTTATTGTACTATGCATTTCCATATATTTCTGTTAAACTATAAAACCAAAAAAATTGGGTTGCCAATAGACTTTGTGTTTTAATCTACAACTTGACCCTCTATCTATAGAGGATGTCAGTGTGTCTCTAAGACTCTAGCGCGACACATTGAAGTTTGAATCGTACATTGTCATCCTCTAGCAAAGAGTCGTTCGGTCTACAATCTGAAATCTTAGTGGTCCTCTCACCCACTTCCAAAAAATTGCCATAGATCAAAAGGAAAATAGAGTCTGGTTTTCCCTTCCTTTTTAGCCTGTTCTTTCCATCTAAAGTCAAAGTAGTCTTGAGGTAGTTTAGGGTAGTTCACTCCCTTTAGACTCTTTGGTGTTTTAGAGACTTGGGAATAGCACATCCCCCTTCTCTAAATTTTGGTGAACTTGACATGAACATCCTTTTCATTTCTATGTGTCATAAAATATTCTCACATCCTAGGTGCATTGCAGATTCATGTGTCATGAAGATTTATGAGCTTTACGACCCAATCTACGACCTCCAGACACGTTAGAAGGACTCTTCAACATATAGGGATGGAATCTAGGAAGGTCACTATCAACAGAACTAATTTACACTGATCCATTTCCTTCTCATTCTACCAATATAGTCATGCAGTCCTCTGCATCTTCTAAGTTGTTCCATCTGAATACGTGAGCATGGTCTCGTTCATGCGTATTCCTCCTCCTACGAATTTGAGTGCTATTCCTGACATAACTTTTACCTAACATGATTTTCCACTAAACAAGGATCCTTCCCCATTGTACATTCCCACTCGGATTAATGGAAACACCATGACTGGTGTCATGGTCGATCCAATGATTCAAGTGAATGTGATAATGAAGGAAACCATGTTCATTAACAATTTACATAAGGATAATTATGATGAGTTTCAAGCCACTCTTCATACTCATGAAAGGATTTATATTTCCCCTATGGGCACCATTTCATTATTAGTCCTAGTGGAACCTAAGGTACAATAGATGTTTCATTTGTTGTGATTCCAAAATCTAACCTATTCAGATTTAGGCTAGGTATTACATGGATAGCCTCTATGAATGGGGTCACTGTTGTATTCCACAAGTGTTTAAAGTTTCCCCACAAGGGTGTAGTGTACATGGTTCATGACACTGGTTATAAACCGTTGGTGTCACATGGGTACTTTTCTCGCACTTTTCTCTGGATCACTTTTAGCCAACCCCGGTTGGACCTCTCCCTCCAAGGGGAAATTTTCTATCAATCTTATGTTAAATATAATATTGGGGGATCGATGCTAAAATTTAGTTTTCTAGTGTCTCTCTACACTATTTTTGTGAAGGCCTCTATGATAGAGTAACAGTGAGTTGTCTCTTTAGCCCCATCAAAAGGGAAGGAAAAGCTTGCTCTCACTCTAGAGCCTTCCCCCCTGCATCTTTAGCTCCATCTGTTTCTACTTCTCGACCTATAGTGGCATCCTCGATTCCTACTCCTGTGCCCTAGATGGGAAGTGGAATGGTTCCCACGTGGTGGAAGGTGAAGCATCAAGGTTTTTAGTTCCCTTTTTTGCCCACAATTTCTTGACCCACCATATATAGTAAGAGGAAGTGTTCCCATAGGGTTGTTCTTGCATCTCAGCCTCCACGGCCTTCGACTATTCCTCCACCTATCCCTCAAGCAGAGAACAAGAAGAGGCTCACTGTCGAGGCTCTTGTGCCTATTTCTCCTTTTGTTGACATTTCCATTCATGTGCCTCCTCCTCCTACTCCCACTTAGGAGACCACCCTTCCATCAACAATGATTGTAAAGGATACTTGCATAGTGGAGCAAAATCCTCTAGCATCTTCTCAGGTCACATCCCCTAGCGCTCATAGCCGATGTAACCAGCTTGTGCGTGAGTGCAAGCATCGGTAAAAGGCTCTAGCTATAGAGCACACTACCTTGCAAAAGACTAAGGAGAAGCATATTGTCTCTATTCTTTCTCTTTTGTTGCTCTGCCTATTTTTGTTGTTTTTGCTTTAGTTCCCATCGCTTATGTCCTTTCAGCTCCTCCTATGGGTGTTGATAACACTCACCCCAAAAAGGTGCAAGTCTTCACCAATCCCTCCATGGGGCCTCCCCTCTTAATGTCCCTTACTTAAATTCCTCCTTCTTTATAACCCATGGACATGCCTAATACAATGGTGGTGTCCTATGTGGCCCTATCTTCTTCCTCCACTTCTGCTTCTTCTGTGGGGATCTTGATCCTCCGCTAAAGTGTAAGTTAGAGGATGACCTCACTATGTGTGATGATCGTGAGAAGGGTTCCCCTTCTTTGAAGTCTAGTTCTCTATTGGCTTGCTTTGTCCTTGTGACAGAGTCGATGCTCGCTTCCCTAGAGTTGGTCATCGCCCCTCTTCTTGAGGTCTGCAATGACTCTCAGGGGCTTCGTCCTTCCCCCATTAATTTGACACAAGGAACTCCAAATAAGTGCATGTTCAACTTGGTGGATTATATCCTGGCTTTGTCCTTGATCTTTGCAAGATCGATGACCTTTTCTTCACATAAACTCAGTGAAGAAGACCTCGAGGGGCCTTCTTCCTTGGCTCTAGTTGTAGGTGAGTCAAAGGAAACTACCCTTGCTATCTCTCCCTTGTAGGAACATCCTCCCTCCCATTATAATTATCTTGATTGGGAGTAGGACGACCTGTTAGTCAATGAGAACTAGGGTGGTGCCTCTTCTACATCTATAGATTATATTTGTTTGTGTGTTTATGTTCCCTCGTGCTTGTCTTTTTATTTGTGATCCTACCTAGAGGACCCTTGCTACCCTTGTAGGTACTTGGATATAGGCACAAAAATATATTGTGCACTTCTTATGTTTGTGTTTTCATTCTTCTATGTGTCGTAATCTTGCTTTTTGATATTGGGGAGGATGCAAAGCATTGGGAATATTTAGGCCTTCTTCCATATTGATCATTTTTTTAATTTTACTATGTCCTCATGTCCTAAGAACTTTTGGGATTGATGACAATTCATACGTTCATATATATTGTATTATATCTATCTATCTATATTTATGGATGGTTCTGACCCCAAATTCTTAGATTCCCTTGTCTCTTGATTTCTTCATCTCTTCTTGTATGCTTCATGATGTTGTGGTTTCAATTTTTTGTCCCTCGCATGTCTGACAACATACCACAAATATGTATCTCACCATGTATCTCATGCCACAAAATCTCTTATGTTTCTTATCTCCTTAGGATGTCATGCACTCTTCTACGTAGCACACACTATCCTAAGGGGGGGCTATCATGCTTGTCTAATTTTCAATAAGGTGAATTCTTTCAAAAATATTCCTCGGTGTCATATTTATTTATAATGAACTCCTTGACAAAGAATCCCTTATTGAAAACCTTCATTTCCCAAAATGATGTATTCTCTCAAAAGGGACTCCTTGGCAAAATTTTCTTTCAAAAAGGATTCTATAGTGAAAGAGTGAAATTTTTCCTTTTGAAAAAGGAGTATTCTTTCCAAAAAGAAAAATTCTGAAAACTTTCCTTTCAAAAAGGAGCATTCTTTCCAACATATTCCTTGATGAAAGATATTTCAAAAGGATTCCTTGTTGACAAAATCACTTGTAGAAAATCTAGTGTCTTTTGAAAGGCGTGTTCCTTCAAAAGGCCACTTGGTGTCTTGTTGTCTTGAAGGGTTCCCTATCGAAAGAACCCCTTTTAAAAGCCTTCTTCTCAAAATAATTATCTGGTTTCTTGCAATTTTTGTCTTCTATTTGATATTTGGCATCGTGTTTCTTGGTGTCTAATGCCTTATATCTTGGTGTCTAGCTTGGGGGCAACCTGGCTAGAAATGTCTTTTCTATGACTATCCTGCAATGTAGTTTATAGCAGCCATAGGCTTATCATCTTATCAAACTGTGTCTTATTATGTCGGCTTGTATCAAATGGTGTCTTATTATTGTGATTTTATTTTTTCACCAAACATGTTTTTCTACAGCCTAACAATTTTGTGGTGAGATTGCAGCTAGCTTTACAAGATCAAAGACCCATGTCATCTTCACATCTTGGTGGAGCTCCCTCTTTCATGTCAAGGTATGTTAGATCAAAGGATTGCTTCCTCTACAATTTTGGTATATTCTCTTCAACCTCTTTATAATTTAGCTCACATATGCATTGACACATATGCTTGCTAAAGTGGGGGTAAAATTTAATGGCATAATTTTTCACCCCATGCAAACTCTAATTAGTTTACCCTCATTTTAGCCTTACAAGTTCGATAATACAAAAAATTGTCGCATTTGCCTAGTTTTTTCCACATGTCCTAGTTGTTTTATGTCGACGAGGGAATTTCTATCGAGGACACCCATGTGTTGCATGGATGTCTGTGTTCCACGCTTCTATCCTAATAGGATTCTTGGGTCAAGGAACTTCAGAAGTGTTATGATTCTCTATCAATTATAAATGTAATGTCCCTCTTTAAATCTTAATCACCAGGAACAACCTTTTTCCCTCCAAATTAGCCATTTGAACCTCATTCTTGAACCCTCTCAAGCTATATCTTCATTTTATCAACTCTCTTGAACATTCTATCACTCCTTCTTGCTTCCCCATCACTCTCTCTTACTTCTATCAGCTTCATACTTCACTTCTACGTCACTCTTACTGCTCCAACACCATTGTTATTGTAGGTTGTCATAGCTCTACTCCATTGGTGTGGTGGTATTATTCTTCTCCTTCCTCTCTCAGCCTTGAGCACTCGTAGAAAGGGAGGTGATATTGTGTCCATTTGCTTAATTTCATTATCGTACTTGTAGAGTAGCATTTAGATTGTCTTTGCTCTCTACTTTCTTGTGTCTATTCTCTCTATTTCTTTATCACTTTCCTACATATTGTGGTCTATCGGTTGTCCATGGAGGTGGGAACACTAAAATGAGGGTTTTACTAAGGAAATCCTCGAAACACAACCCCAACATTTTTTTGTTATTGTGTGTGTAGGTGCATTCTGATCATGAGGAGCTTGTTGAAGAACTAGACCTTCAATAAGTTGGCATTCTTCTTCTTTTTTCTTCGTCGTTTCGCTATTAGAATAGTTCATATTTATAATTTAAAGTATTCTTATTGTTGTATTCTACATTTCCATATATTTTTATTGTAAATCCTAAACTTTTGGGTTGTTAGTAGACTCTATGTGTTTTAGTTTGCAACTAGACCCTCTATCCGTACAAGATGCTAGCATGTCTCTGGGACTTGAATGTGATGTGCTAAAGTCTGAACCACATGCTTTTTCCCTTTGGCAGAGAGGCATATGTTCTGTAGTCTGATATTTGTATGGTTTTCACACCCACTTCTAGAAAACTTTTATCATAGAGCATAAGGAAAATAAAGTATGGTTTCCCCTTCCTTTTCAACCTGTTATTTTCGTCTAAAGTCAAGGTTGTCTTGAGGTAGTTTAGGGCAGTTCACTCCCTTTAGAATCTTTGGTGTCTTAGAGACTTGGGAGTAGAAAATCCCCCTTCTCTACACTTAGAATGCATGTAATAATTTCTAAGAGCATATAATTTCATCATTATGTGTAAGAGTGTCCCATGATAGATTTTATGACACATGTAAGAGCATGATTATAGTTAGTTAAAAATTGGACTATGAATCTTAACCCACTTATGATTCATTTATGGCACATCATAGAGAATATTTTAATAGAGATAATGAGTCCAAACTAGAGTGTGGGTTATAAGAATTATTTCCATGGTATTTTTGGGTTCTTGTTTGAGCCCATGGTAATGCTTTTTGGTAATTTTTGGGGTCTCCTTGAGTCTATATATTGAGGGATTTAGATGGAGGCATAGAGGATATTTTATTAAAGGTTTATGCTACTATATTTCCTCTAAATCAATAGGGTGTTGATCTCTATGTTAAGCATTTGAGCTTGATATTATATTGTGACTATCATTACTATAAATACATTAGTCTAGTACTTTACAGGCTAGGCTTTTTTGAAAGGGAATTCCCATGGTATGTTTGTGTCACTCTTCTTTCATATTTTTTCTAAATTTTGATTTATATGTGTGTGTGTGTGTGTGAAATGTGGAAAGTTAGTAAATCAACACAAACCTTAATGAAACAAATTATATCAAAGATTCAAAGCAAAGAAGCTACTCTAAATTGCCACAAAACAAATCTTTTAAGAACATCTCATTGTCCTCTATTCTTAAAGATTCCTTTCACCCTTTGGTCCTAAGATTTCTATGTGCACAAAGGCTACTAGAATGACACTTAAGAAACGAGATTAGCATTCAACATGCAATCCAATTAAATTCCTACATGAAACTATATGATGGAAAGGAAAATGGATACTATGATGAATGGATGATGGTGTTAGATTATTCGAGGTAGATACTATGGTATTGAGATGGGATGATTCTACATATGCTCAAATGCAAACTATGGAAAACTAAGATGATACTCCATATGCTCAAATGCTAACTATGAATATGCTAATCTAAAATGCAACTATGAAGCAAAGTGTTAGTCTAAGATTTAACTATGATGCAAAACATGATATAAAATGTAACTATAAGACTCCATAATGCTCCCAAGCTAGAACGATATTCCTGCATGATAACTCTATTCAAAAAAAGTGGATCCCAAATACAATGCCAAAGGGTTGTATTTAAAGCCTTTTCCAAGCATCTTGTGAGGTGGCAATGATCAACGGTCCAAATTCGAACAAGAATAATGAACAGTGGAGATGGAGAGAATCAAGATGTTGTCCCCTTGACCAAAGACACCATGCCAAATGGATGGAAGAATCTCTTGACCAATAGGAAACATGCCAAATGGATGGAAGACTCAAGTGTGGGAAGAAAATACCATGTGTTTGAAAATTGGTGGAAGTGTGTGAGGAATAAGCCACGTGCTTTTAAAAATTGGTTGAAGATAATTCTAATTAAAAATTAGAATTATTTAATTTCATGTGACCTTGGTGAGGTGGCACAAAAAGTTGTAGACATGCTTGAATTCCTAATCAAGATTAGTGAAGATAAATTAAATAAAACAAGCTTATGGAAATTTGTTTATTTAATTAATTTAGAGGAATATGATTTTAGATTTGGAGAATTTAGAATATGAACAATATAAATAAATTGAGAATTTATTTATACATAGTCAAAATATTAATTGAATAACTAGTATTTAATTAATTAAATGCCATGACCAATTTTAGGTGTATACATTTTTCCCCTCTTTGAAGTAATGTGTTTACACATTGCTTCAAAGAAAAATTTGATACCGATGCCAAGAAAAAATTTCAATGCCCCATACATTGATTTTCAGGGACTAATGGATATATGCCCCTTTGAGAGATAAATCGGTGAATTTTGGAATTTTGATGATTTGTCGATGATTTGATGATTTTGCAATGATGTGATGATGATGCAACATTAAACCAATGATACTTTGATATCAGACATGATTTATCTCTCGAAATTTGATTTTAAGCTCACTCCTTTAATAGTTTTGATTAGTTAAAGCCCATTTTTGGTAAAAAAATAAAATAAAAATAAATCCCACCATAATTTCCTCCATTAACCTTTAAAAAGGTAAAAAGTGGGAAAAGTTAATTCATTTGCACATTGTGATTTTGGAGAATTTGGAGAGTGGAGAGCTAAAGGAAGATGGGGATCCCATATCACAGGCATCATTTTGAGCACGTTTGCTGCTATGGTCGCCCTATTGCAGCTGGACCTCTGGTACGCATTACGAGAAACCTCATTTAGTCATTTTCCCACCTTTTTTGGTGTTTTGAACTTGGTAGATAGGTGTTGTAGGCAATTGAAGGTCATTTTTGCACTTTTGGGGGGTATTTTTGTTGTTTTGGAGTCATTTTTAGGTGTTTTTGAGAGTTTTAGTGCATCTTGTGCCTGAAATGGTGCATTTTTCACATAGAATGGCGCATTTGGTGTCCCAAATGGCACATTTTACAAGTCTTTTGGTGCATTTTGCAACCCTGATTTCATGTTTTGGTCTGTTTTAGCGCATTTTTCCCCTGAAATGGTGTATTTTGCTGCTTTTGTGGCGCATCTTGCAATCTTAGGGGTGTTTGCAGGGTGTTTTTAGGATTTGTCTTTGATGACTCTTGATGATTTTCCCTATTGTTTTGCCTGTCTGATGATGTTTGATTGATTAAAGTCCTCTCAATTTTGGAAATATGCATTGATTATGTCAAATGTTGCATTGTTGATGTTCGTTGATGCTTGTTTAATGTTCATGAATCATGTTAGTCATTGTGTTGTGATGTTCACTGATGCTTTGATTAATTTCAGTCTGATTGTGTGATGTTCGTTGCTTGATTGATGTTCGATAAGATAGTTGATGATTTGATCTCATGATAGGTGAGAGTCAAATGATAGGATAACTTGATGATGTATTGACCTCATGATAGGTGAGAATCAATGGTAGGATTGATGCTTGATCAACCTCATGATCGGTGAGGATTGATGGTAGGATTGATGATGTATCAACCTCATGATAGGTGAGGATTGATGATAGGAATGATTCACTGATGATTGTCCTGATTGATTGTCTTGATGAATGATTTGATACATTGAATGATGATCTTGATTTAACATGATTTGATTGAATGATGATCTTGATTGAACCTAATTTGATTGACTGATGATCTTGATTGAACATGATTTGATTGACTGATGATCTTGATTGAACATGATTTGATTGACTAATGATCTTGATTGAACATGATTTGATTGGAACATTGTGTTAGGGCTAAATTTGATAGATTGATTGATGTAATGTTGATTTGTTTGTCATGATATGATTAGGAGGACCTTGATGTTCTTAAGTCTTGAGAACGTTTCCCGAAGATGTGGGTATATGATTCGTCAATTGATGCAGGGTGATTTAGATATTATCATGCGTTGTGGTTTGACACCATTGTTAGATATACCCCAGTATAGGATTAATAGGGGTTTGCTGACTGAGTTGGTGGAGAGGTGGCATAGTGACCACAACACCTTTCATTTGGCTACTAGGGAGATGACAGCTACTCCCGAGGATGTGTATCATATCTTGCGAATTCCAGTGGTTGGTGAGATAGTTGTGTATGACAAAGTAAAGTAGGGGATGCCTTGCATAGGATCTTTTGAGATGATCATGTTTTAGGATATGTGCTCCCCTAACAGGAGATGATTGGGATATATGATCATCTACCATGTGTTTTCTCTGGGTTCGTTGGTGGATTCCTTTGTCCTGACTGCAAGTCAAAGGGATTATCGATCGGCTGGGGTCGAGTATTGGAGCGTATGATGTTGGAGGGGACCAGATATGCATGGGGTTCATGTATGTTAGCTCATTTGTATCATGATTTGTACTAGGTTGTTTATTGTGGGGGGTTGAGCCTCTCTTCTAGAGTTACACTATTGCAGATATGGGTGTGGGAGCATATAGTGATCACTTAGCCAGTGGGAGATTAACATCGACCGATGGGTAGACCTTATGTGTTCAGCTACACTGGACCCTTTGTTTAGCATAAGCTGGGAAAATTAGAGTATTGGAGATGTGCCTTAGATGATCTGGAGACTGTGACATGGTGCCTTTACTTGGATTGTGAGGTGTAGCCAGAGGATTAGATGGAGATGCCATACATGTTGCTATCACAATACTTGATGGGACAGACACGTTTTATAATCAAGACATATTTGTATTTGTGGTTTTTTCATCAATTTGGACAAGTTCAAGCAATGCCTCAGGGGGTTTTCCATTATGCACGATAGGGGCAGGATGCGACAGATTGGGGTTCTGCTATTTCATATGGTGTTGCTCATACATAGTATTATACATTGGCGCTAGTTTTGTGGGACTCTGCTCCTCAGGTTGTAGATGTAGGGATGACAGAGGATTATTCTGAGTATTTCTACACACATCACTTTCTGAGGTTATCAAGTCCTGATGAGCCAGTTCCTCCATTTGATGATGATGACAGGGCACCACCTTAGGTACCGAGACAGAGGGGGGATGAAGAGGAGGAGGAGATTGATAGTGGGGATGGAGGGGATGACGATGGAGCTAAGGGTGGTGGTGGTGGTGGTGATGATGGTGGTGATGGTGGTGATGGTGGTGATAACTCAGGTGCAGGGACATCAGGTGCAGTTGGTAGTCACGTTCTAGATTTTTTTGTTCCTAGACATAGGAGGAGTACTATTGTACCTCATCCGGTGATTCCTAGGATTCAGATTGGAGCCCCATCTCATTAGCAGCAGATGCAGATAGATGCATTATAGGAATAGATTAAAACTCTTTAGCGTTAGTTAGTGCAGGCTCAAGCACAGGTTGGCCAGGTTTAGAGACTAACGGCTGAGAGAGATGTAGCTAGGAAACAGGTACAACAGGTACAAGCATAGGTTTAGACTCTTTAGGGTTAGTTAGTGCAGGCTCAGGCACAAGTTAGTGAGGTTCAGACACTGACGGCTGAGAGAGATGCAGCTAGGCAATAGGTACAACAGGTATAGGCATAGGTTGTCATACTTACTGTAGAGAGGGATTCCTTGAGACAGTGGGTAGAGTAGGCCGAGGCCATTACTGAGAGATTACAACAAGCTGCAATAGCTATTGATACATTTGATTATTTTAGAGAGATTTGACACACTACTTAGGAGGCTCAATTTTATAGGGGTGAATATCATGAGGTAGTTCCTCCCAAGCAGCGAGAGAGCTTTGCACAGTCTTGATCTAGCAGGTCTTGGTCTCAGACCATTAGCATGGGTGTTACACAACCATTGCTTGGAGATAGGAGAGATCCTGGTGCAGGTCCATTGGGTGGAGGAGGTATTGGTTATGTGATGCTAGCACCATTTGGGGGGAGCACGACATAGCTCCGGTTAGGATAGGATATTTTGATGTACTTGGGACATGATGTATACACTGTTGTGGCATTGATGATATACTTCTTGTTTTCAGACTTTATGATATAGTGCCATTTTTTATATTGATGTATCTCGTCATACTTTTGGATATCCTTGTACACTTTGACATTATGATTTTTGAGGTTATATGATATGCGGTGATGATTATGATTTATGTGTTGATATGATGATAAATGTCTATGATGCATTTACTTTCCATGTTATGATGATGATTATGATATGCATTTAATTTCTATGTTGATGATGATATGATGTGCTATGGATGCATTTAATTTCTATGATGATTTATGATGTTGATGATATGTTATGTGATGAATTTTATATTTTTGTACTTTTCTGATGCAAATAAATGATGTAATGAATGAATGAATGTGTATATGAAATTATTGTGTGATGGTACCTAATTCTACGAGAATGTATGCAATGATGATATGATATGATAATGCAATGATGGATGATTCTATATGTTTTATGGATTTGTGCAAATGATGTTTTATGCTATGTGAAATGGATTTGATTATGCAGTAATGATATGTGATGGAATGTGATGTTCATATTGATTATGTATGGATGTGATGATAATGAGATATAATGATTATGTAAATGTGTGATGTTTTGTAATGATGAATTATGATTATGTGATGCAAATGATTATACAGATGATTGTGTTCCAGGGTCTTAAGCTTAAATGAGTGAATCTATCCAACTTACAAGAGTTGTGAGAAGGTTGTCATCAGTTGATTCTTTGTTAAATTAAGCTTTCACAAAACCTAACATATTTCCCAATTCTTTTGGAAATATGAAGAGACTCACTCATTTAAGCTTAGTGAACCACTGTCCTAATGCCACTATATGAAATTATTTTGATTATGTAAATGAGATGAAATGCAAGTCTTTTTGTGTTTTCTGATGCAAATATTATGATGTGATGCATGGATGGATGAATGATGTTGTAATGTTTTCTAATGTATGCAAATGATGATGCAACTGATATGCAACTAAATGAGAATGATTTTTTTTGGAAATGTCAAGTGTACTCAAGACCGTAACGCAAGAGATAACATCATTGGTGCAGCTTTGGAAACCCCATAAATACAAATGCAAACTAACGTGGATGCAATCTACTCTAACCATGCAGATCTTGTATGCAAAATTTGTCATTCGTAACAGCTGATTTGTCATGCTTTTTATCATCATTGGGCCTTTAAAATGTTGAAAGTGAGTATAAGCATCAATGGTATATTTAGACCATGATGACTTGAGTACTACTTCCATGATGTTTGATAGTGCAAGTTAAGACAAGCATCTAAGTATAATTAATCCAAGATGACCTGAGTATTGCTTGCGTAAACAGACAAGAGTTAACCATTTTCCTATGCAAATTTGGAATGTCATCAGTGATACTTTGTAGCGCATGTCTTGTGACAATTTGCACAGTAATAATGATCAACTCACAGACAATAGAAAAAGAAAAGTCATACTCTTTCCTAGCTCCTCTAGTTTGATACATCATCGAGGGGCTCCAGATAACAAAAATCAAAGTTCAACAGTTGAACATTTGAGTGTGATGTGATAAACCCATGATTCAAAAGGAACATCATCCATTTGAAATTTGCTTTTGATTTGATTGATTTGGTTGTTTGATTTGGATGGTTGATGTGTTCATGCTTGTGTGATTGATGTTCAATGTTGAGTTTCACTACGATCATTGTTTTGGGTTGTGTTGTACTACTACTATTTTTCTGTTGGTTCAAGCTCAAAGTTTATTGCCTCCAGTGAGTTCAGGATATGTATATGGTGCCCCAGTTGGATGGTGAAAGAGAATAGTTAGCATGCTCAAATAGATGGAAAAGCTAACCTATCACAAATAGTGCCTATTGCCAAGTTTTCACTACTTGTTTTTATTGCACTTTTCAAATTTTATGATTTTTTTGATCTTTTTGATTTTTGATTTTTGATTTTTTTTGTATTTTTGTATTTTTCTAATTTTTTATTTTATTTTTAATCTTTTTTTATTTTTTTGTTGTTACCAAGACACCCATTTTATAGGTTTTCATCAAGGCAACCATTTTTTTAAGACATTTTCTGATGTTTTTGGTAATTTTCAGGACCTTTTTCCAATGCACTGGATGATTCAAGTGTAGAACTTCTTAAGATGTAGGCTATTGAGGGGTTCATCAAAATAATCCCCTTTTGGTGTGGACAACTGATATGCTCCCAATCCAAAGGCTGACACAATGACAAAGGAACCTAGCCAGTTTAGTTCAAATTCCCCTTCTCTCGATCTTGTTGATTACGGGGGTTGTCTTTCAAGACTAAATCACCAACCTGGAATGTTCTAGGCTTTACTCTGTGGTTGTAGCTTCTAGAT
This sequence comes from Sequoia sempervirens, assembly GCA_007258455.2. Lineage (NCBI taxonomy): Eukaryota > Viridiplantae > Streptophyta > Pinopsida > Cupressales > Cupressaceae > Sequoia > Sequoia sempervirens. The sequence goes on from VDFB02271358.1 coordinate 590,371,607, forward strand.
ATCCTCTACTGATATGATTTCAGGTGATCCATTGCATGCTGATGATGTTCATCCAAGTTCCAATTCCTGTAACCTAGACACTTTGTAATCCTCATTTGAAATGATCCCTTTTAGTGACACACGGAGTGATGGTAGTTCAACCTCAATAGGTAGAATGGCTTCTGATCCGTAGACTAGAGCATAGGGTGTAGCTCCTATCAAGGTATAGATGTTGGTTCTGTAAGCCCATAGAGCAGGGTTTAGTTGCACATGCCAGTCACGTCCAGCATCGTTGACGATTTTCTTTTAAGATTTTCAAGATAGTCTTGTTTGAGGCCTCTACTTGGCCATTTCCTTGAGGATAATATGTGGTAGAAAACCGATGCTGGATGTGAAATTTCTCACAAAGTTCTTCAACGTCTTGATTTTTGGTCGATCATTGTCAGTAATGATGGAATGACAGATTCCATACCAACAGATGATGTAATTCAAGATGAAGGACAAGATTTTTTTTCTTGTGATGGTAGTTAGAGGGACAACTTCAATCCATTTCATGAAATACTCAGTGGCAGTAATAATGAACTTGTGTCCATTTGACGACGATGGATGAATATTCCCTACGAGGTCCAATCCCCACTGACAAAAGGACCATGTTAATGCAAAAGGTTGAAGTTATTGTGCTAATGCGTGGATGAGATTGCCATGAATCTGACACTTTTGGCACTACTTGACGAACTAAAAAGAATCCCTCTCCATAGTCGGCTAGTAATATCCTAGACGGAGGAGTTTCTTAGCTAAGGTTAAACCACTCGAATGAGTTCCACAAACACCTTCATGTACTTCTCGTAAAGCCGTTTCAAACTCATCATGTTCCAGACATTAAAGGAGAGTTCCATCAAGACCTTGTCAATAAAGTACATCCATGATAAGGGTGTGTTGGGTGGTTTAGCGAATGAAGTTTCATTTTTTATTGCAGGATAAGTCGGGAGGGAGGGTGTTATCTTTTAGGTACATATATATTTTCCCATAGAGGGAAGTGTCAGCCTCAGCTAGATGGTAGCTAACTTGGGACTCAGGGTTGTCATAAGATGGGTTGAACAGTTGTTCCACCATGAACTCGTAACAGGATCATTTCTCCAGAATCTGCAAGAGAGAAGCAATGGTTGCCATGGAATCAACGACTTTGTCGTCACTTCAAGGAATCTGCTCAAATCTTATTTCCACAAAGTACTTGTTGAAGTAATCAACCATTATTTTGTAGGGAATCAGCTTGTCATCCTTTGTTTGATAGTCATCATTTACCTGATTAATGACTAGTGTTGAATCCCCATAGACATGTAACTCTGTGATCTTCCACTCCACTGCTACTTTGGTTCCAATGGTCAAGGCTTCATATTCAATTGTATTGTTGGTGCAAGGGAACATCAGTCTATAGGAATTGGGAATGGTATGTCCTTGTGGTGAGACAAACAATATTCTAGCTCCTAATCCATGTTGTGTATAAGAACCATCAAAGTACAAGACCCATTGTTGTGTTGACACCGTTAGGACATCAACATCTGGAAACTCAATGTTCATTAGATGATTGTCTTGTAATGGTGCTTCAGATAACTAATCTTTGATTGCTTGTCCTTTGATTTCCTTCCTATCAACATATTGGATGTCAAATTCACTCAGCATCATGACCCACTTATCTAGTCTTCCAATTAGATTAGCTTTGCTTAGAAGGTATTTTACTAGATCTATCTTGGCTATTAGCTTGATGGTATGGGTTAACATGTAATGTCGCAATTGTTGGGTAGCGAATACTACTACTAGAAAATCCTTTTCAATGAAAGTGTAATTGATCTCATAGCCATTTAAGGTTTTGTTGATGTAATGTATTTCACTTTCTTTTCCTATTGAATCCTCTTGTGCTAACAAGGATCCCAATGATATCTCAATTGTTGCTATGTACAATAAAAGTGTCTTTCCTTCTACTGGAGGTATCAAGATAGGTGGACTCATCAAATATTGTTTTAATTGGTTGAAGGCTCCTTCGCATTTCTCATCCCATCATAAAGATACATTCTTGTGGAGCAAGTGGTTGAAAGGATGGATATTGTCTACCAGTTGTGTGATAAACCTCCTAATAGATTGGAATCTTCCTTGCAAGGATCTAAGTTGGCTGATGTTTTTAGGAGGAGGCATCTCCATGATGGTTTTGACCTTTGCAGGGTCTACCTGAATGCCTTTAGCCAACACAATGTACCCCAAAAGTTTAGCTGATGTTACACTGAATACACATTTCTTGGGATTGAGTCTCACATTGAACTTCTCTAATCTAGTGAAAATTTTGTCTAGAATTTATAGGTGTCCTTCTCTACTGTAGGATTTTTTGCAACATATCATCTACATAGTCTTCCATAAAAGTGTGCATCATGTCATGAAAGATGGTGGCCATTGCTCTCTGATATGTGGCTCCAACATTCTTCAACATGAAAGGAATTACATTCCAGCAAAAAGTGCCCCAAGGACATGTGAAGGTTGTTTTTTCTTGATCCTTAGGTGCTATCTTTATCTGATTATACCCTAAAAATCCATCCATAAGTGAGCATTTCATGTCCAACAGTCAAGTCTACGATGATGTCAATGTTAGGTAGAGGAAAATCATCATTTGGGCAAGCTTTGTTAAGATCTCTAAAATCTATGCAGATTCTGATGCTTTTCTCTAGTTTGGAAATAGGTACAATGTTAGAAATCCACTCAACATAGTTGATTGGTCTGATAAATCCCACATCTAGTAGCTTCTTCAATTCTCCTTTTACCAATATGGCAATATGCGGATGCATTTTTCTTAATCTTTGTTTGACCGGTTTTACTCCTGCTAGTAGAGATAGATGATGCATGATGAGTTCTGGATTGATCCCTGGCATGTCAGCATAAGACCAAGCAAAGTTGATTTTTCTTTCTATGAAGAATTTGATGAAGTTCAGTTTTTCCTAATCTGTCAAATATTCTACCAGATGGACAGTCTTTACTATTTCTTCATTTCCGATGTTGATAGACAGGGTGGGTTCAACCAATACTTTAGATCATTCCTAAAAAAATTAGGGAGTGTGTCAAATCTTCCATCCTTTAGCACCTTAGAAAGGTTTTCACTGTTGGATATGCTCTTTTTTTTTACTTTTTCTAGATCTGACACTGCCATTGAATGGTTTTCACCATCAGATCTATTTCCTATATTATTCATTTTGTAGTCAAAAAATTTGACACTCCTGGTTGGAAGCTTCGTTACGATGTTCAATGGTGGAATCTATTTTCAGATTTGTGGCACAAAGGAAGTTGACAATGGCCTCATCATTTGAAAAGATGGGGATGCCAAACAGCTCAGTTTGATCCCAATCTATGAGTTTGAGATGTACTAGGGGTAAGAAGTCATTGGATTGGCTAAAGTCAGAGGTATTAAGGGTCCCAATGGTAATGTCTTTGGATTGTCCAATAGCGAAATTAATATCTATAAGGTAACTCTCCTTCGAATTATTTGTTTCACTCTGAGTCTGATCGTCTTCACTGGAGTCATCAATATGTTGTGATACTATTTCAAGTGGTCTATAACCTGAACTTTGACCCTCCTCACATAGAGGTGTATACTTTTGGACCACATCAATTTCTTTATCGTGACAAGACTCTTCAGATAGCGAATCCCACTCATATTCATTTGAATCAGTTTCATGAGCATCACTAGCTTGTAGTTGTAGGATTGTTTCAACAACTTGTTGTCTTGTTTCTTCTCTAGATTCTTCTCTATACCCCAATCCTATTTTATCTTTGGCTTGCATTTTGATAGGTTGTATCGGTTATATGATGCCTTCTTTCCATTTACCGATAGGAACTTTTCCCTCGTATCCCATCTTTTCCATGATTGTCTTTCCTTTTCCATACTGCTCTGTCTGTACACTTGAGGTGGATGCTTGTGATGATTATTCATCTTTGTATAACAAATTTAAAACCTCTTTATCATCTGGCTCATCCATTAATGTGCCTGCTCTTACAAAGGTCCCATCAAATAGAGTGGTGGGTTGTGATGATTGTTGTCTAGATGTTGATGGTTGTCCATATGACTTTGGAGAAGATGAAAGTTGTGATAGACATAAAGATTGTTGAAATGAGTATTCCCCCATGCCTTTGTCTTTCAATTGGATCTTGGCAGCTTGTTTTTATAAGGATTCAAGTTGACCTTCCTGATTTTTTGGAGTAGGATTTGATGTCCTTCTCTTCTTTGTGGGATTAGCATCACCAATATCCTTATCCTTTGATTGGTCCTTTTTCTCAACCCACTTTGACAAGGCATTTAGTTGTTTCCCATCATTTCATAAACCCTGAGTTGGAGCTTCCCTATTGTGTGGTACAAAAGCATCTTGGGTAGTCTTGAGGGTGTTACAATATTGGGGGTTGTTTGAGTCAGCTACAATAGTGATTTCTTGCCAATTGAATGGGAGCTTCAAACACTGATGATATGTAGATGGTACTTCTTTCATGTCGTGAATCCAAGGTCTTCCCAAGAGTATGTTGTAGGTTAACTCTTTGTCTAACACCTGGCATACTATATCTCTGACAACTGGTCCCACTTGAATATGTAACACTATCAATCCTTGTGAAGATCTCTCCTCATCATCATATGCTTTTATTGTGATTTTCCTTCTAGGATCAATAGCATTTTCTGAATAACCTAGTGCACTAACAAGTTTCAAAGTAAAGATATTCAGGCCAACTCCTCCATCTATTAGGACACATTTAATGCAGTGCTTGTGGATTAGGACCTCAATGTGTAGGGCAGTGTTGTGGGGATGATTGATAGATACATCATCATGTTCAGAAAAGGATAAGCAATGCAGTGCAGTCAAATGTCCCACCATAGTCTAGAATTGGAAAACCTCTAGATTGTTTGGTACCATGATGGAAACTAGAGCTTGTTCCAATATTTCCTTGTGAGCGAGTGAAATCTTGAGAAGTTCTAATATGGATATTTGTGTGGGTATCTTCTGCAACTGATCCACTATGTTATATTGGGTGGCAGGGATAGCAATTGATTTTGACGTATAAGGGGTAGCTCCTTTCAATGTTACCTTGGATTGTCCTCATGTAATCGTATTGACGGGCGTGTTGTCTTGTTGCTCTCTGATTTTGATAACATTGATTTGATGTGAGGTAGTGTCGACCTCATGGTGACAATTTTCAATTGCAATGATGTTTTGTTCATGTTCAATGGTGTTATTGTTGGTTGAGTTATCATTTGCAATAAGATCTAATTTTTCATGGGTTGGATCATCAACCACCTCAATATGTAGAATGGTGGTATCATAGACATAGTTTATGTTTTTGCGCTTGTTATTTGATGATGAGGACTCTCCTTTCTCATAGTTTGGTAGAGGCTTCTTGAACACTCCATGATCATTTTTGGTTTGGGGTCCTTCTACAAATATCGTCATGTTGTCAATTAGATTTTGTATCAAGTGCTTCAACTACATCCAGTCATTGGTTTTATGTCCTTTATTGTGATGAAAGTCACAAAAATGAGCATCATTCCACCATGGAGGCTTAACTTGTGGTTCCCAATTTCTTGCCTCTGGTAAAATTATGACTTTAGCTTCGATAAGTTCCTTTAATGTTGATGATGTTCTAGATCCAACATTACCTTGATTGTTGCTTTGGTTGACATTTTGATTGTTGTTTTGGTTGTTGCCTTGGTTGTTGGGGGGATTTTTATTCTAATTAGTTTTGGTGGAAGCTACAGTTAGGTTGAATACAGGTTTTGCATTTTGAATTTTGATTGCACTATTGTTGTTTCCAACATTCTTGTTTCATTGCCAAAACTTGGGTTTGTCACCACTATTGTAATTGTTGGAGGAGTTTGATGAGTTGTTTTCATTGTATATATTGATGACTCCTCTCTTGACTAAAGCCTCTTCATTTTTAATCCCATTTTCAAACAATTTTTTGAAGGTTGGGGGACATTGCAATTCCAATCTATAACTTATCTCGTCATTGAGGTTGTCAATAAAGATTTCTATCTTTTCCATTTCAGGTACGAGATGAGAATATCATGAAAATAACCTTCTCCATTTTTTCAAGAATACAAGGAGCGATTCACCCTTCTTTTGTTTCAAGTTACAAAATCTTTCATGGTGATGTCATGTTGGATGTTGTAAGAATATTGGGTGATGAACTTGTTGATTAATTCCTCAAAGGTGTTAATTGGTGGGGTGAGTTTGGAGAACCATTCAAGACCATTTCCACCTAAGCTTCTTGGGAATAATCTCATCAAATATGTTTCCTGATATGAAAATTCAAAACTCATGGTCCTAAATTCCCTCACATGGTCTATCGGATCGGTTTTGCCATTGTATTTGTCATACTTGGGGAATTCACAATGTTTGGGAAAGGGGATCATGTGAATACTTTGATCAAATGGATAAGGAAAAATGTCTTGGATCAAGTATCATTTTGAGGTTCCTCTTTACATATCAGAAATTTGTTGTTGAAGGTTCTTCATTTGGTGAGTTAGAGCAACCACTTGTTCAGGATCATTTTTGGGCTTTTTGGGTGGTGCTTTCAATTGATTCACATCAAAGTCATCCGACAATTTGGCACCTTGTTTAGCTAGCATAAGGAGGTATTTTTCCCCATTTCTTTCAAAAATATTTTCTAAACATTTGTGGAAGTTGGGGTCTTGTTCAACATGTTGGATATCTTCTTCAGCCTCCGCCATGGTGTTTTGTGTTTCATTGTTTTGAGCTTTGGTGTTTTGAGTCTCAATGATTGGAGTTTAAATGGTTGGAATTTTAATGTTTGGAGTTTCAATGGTTGAAGTTTCAATGTTTGGATCTTTGATGTTTTGATTTTCGAGTCCTTTTTCCTCAAGTTTTTGTTTTTGTAACCTTGTTTGAATGAGCACACAGGTGTTATAATTTAGACTAAACTTTGATCTAAGTTTTGGAAAAGTACAAAGGATTACAACTAAGTCAAATAGAATGACAAATTCTAATGAGACTAAGTTTGATTTGACTATATAGCTTTGTTTCATGATGAGAGGATGATAAATACTGATGATGAAACTAGGATTAATAATCAAAGGTGTGATAAATTTGATGATTTTGGTACTTTGAGATGTTATATCTTGGTTTAGGTTGGAAAATTCCACTTGTAGAGGTTAATTTTAACAAGTTTAGATTCTAAGGTACCTAAGGAATGATTTTGGACCTAAGAAAATTCTAAAATTTTGGTTCAAATTGTGAAACCGGAGACAAATTTTCTTCCTATACGAGATACTCAAATCTTTGGAAAAGTCTTGGATTTTGACAATAGTAAAATGAGTACAAGTTGGGATTGTTCTTTGAAGCTCTTTTGTAAAAATTGAAGACCAACCTCTCTCTAAATTCGTAGAGTGTTGAGAGACATTTTTTATGTTCTCTTGGACTAAGAACTTTGGACTTGGGTTTCTATATTTTAATCTTTCATGAAATCATTTGATAAAGCACATGTTCAGACTCTGTTGTACCTAAGGAATGGTTGAACACTACTAAGGATTCTCGGGATGAGACTGACTATCAGACAAGAGGTGAATCTAGGTCACTGGTTTTGTGGTCTACAAAATGTGCCAAAACATATGCAATATGCGCCAGAACAAGTGCAAAATGCACCAAAACATGTGCAAAATGCACCAAAACAGGTACAAGATGTGCCAGAACAAGTGCAAGATGTGCCAGAACAAGTGCAAGATGCACCAGAATAGGTACAAGATGTGCCAGAATAGGTGCAAGATGCACCAGAAGGATGCCAATATGTTCTAGAAGGTTTACAAGATGTGCCAAACTAGGAGAATAACATTGTTTCTTGGAAGTTTGTTTGATTCTTCAGGTTTTCCAGTTAGAGACTTGGTTGTTTCAATGAATTTTTTTCTGAATCAAGGTTTTCACTTTCAACATGTGATGTTTGTGATTGAAATTGGTTAAAAAACACATTGGTAAAGACACATCAAACATGTACAACTTAGGTTGTGTAGGACTATATTTGTTGAATTCCCACTTGGATTTTACTCTAGCTGCGCTTACTTATAGCGGATGATTAGATGTTTGACCCCACTGGCTCCCCTCCAGGACACTCTCTTCTATGGGGCATCCAAGCATCAATAACCATGAATCTCTCATGGCATATTTCTCATTTCTACTAAAAGCCACAAGAATTGGATCCCAAATACAATTCCAAAGGGTTGTATTTATAGCCTTTTCCAAGCATCTTGTGAGGTGGCAATGATCAACGGTCCAAATTCAAACAAGAACAATGAACAGTGGAGATGGAGACAATCAAGATGTTGTCCCCTTGACCAAAGAAAACATGCCAAATGAATGGAAGAATCTCTTGACCAATAGGCAACATGCCAAATAGATGGAAGACTCAAGTGTGGGAAGAAAAGACCATGTGTTTGAAAATTGGTGGAAGTGTGTGAGGAATAAGCCATGTGCTTTTAAAAATTGGTTGAAGATAATTCTAATTAAAAATTAGAATTATTTAATTTCATGTGACCTTGGTGAGGTGGCACAAAAATTTGTAGACATGTGCTTGAATTCCTAATCGATATTAGTGAAGATTAATTCAATAAAACAAACTTATGTAAATTTGTTTATTTAATTAATTTAGAGGAATATGATTTTAGATTTGGAGAATTTAGAATATGAACAATATAAATAAATTGAGAATTTATTTATACTAGTCAAAATATTAATTAAATATCTAGTATTTAATTAATTAATGCCATGACCAATTTTAGGTGTATACAATATGCTATTGAACATGTTCAAGATATGATATCTACAAGTCTTCCTCATAGGATTAATATAAGAAATATATATTTCATGTTTCTACTTGATAGGCATAGGTTCATGTGCACTTGTGTTAATCTTAATTTAATAACTATTTTTGTACTAGCAATGAATGTGTATCATTTTCCTTTCAATATGTATCCCTCTTTTTTAATCAATAATATATCTCCTCTATAGATTACAAACATTTTCATCATTAGGAACTCTTAGGACTAAATAAATTGAAATGAAATAAAGGTGCAAAATATGATTTCTACACTAATCTATGAGAGAAGATATTTACAAAAATTAAACTAATCATACAATTTCAAGGAAATAAACAAACAAACAAAAAAAACCATAGCATAGTGATTTAATTCGGTAAAACCCTATTGGGAGATAAACCCCACATTCCAAAGTAACTCAATGTATAATTTAGTAATAAATGGTTACAATACATTTGTAGAGTCTAAGCCTTTATAGAAGTATCACCAAATAGAGATTTGGAGTAATTTTGACATCATAACAATACTTTTAAAGCTCACTATATCAACCTATAATGTAGGTGCAAATATTAATAGGCACATAAAAAAGGTAGATTTATAATGCCACAAGCACCAACACCATGGGACAAGAAAACAACATTAAAACACCTAAAATCACCAAAAAGGCCCAAAAAAATTGAGGTGCCTACCCCCCACCCCGCATGAGGGGCCTTCAATCCCACTTGTGACAAAGAATATATTTTACACATAGTATAGAATGGTGAGTATTACACTAAATCTTAAAAATTATGATGCAATGTTGAGATACCTTCCATAACATAAATTAGTTTACAATCATTACACATATACTATAATTAATTCCTATGTTTGAATTAATGGAAACCAAAATAAAAGAGGAATATATTGAAATTTTTATTTTTATTCATCCAATTTTACATGATCCCTTAAACTATATCAACATACTCTCACTAGCTCATTTGACTGCAAAATCCGACGAAAATTTTCGATGAAAGATGTATAATTTGATGTATTGTTGGGTACTTGTTATACCTAATGTGTAATTTTCATTTTTTTTTAATTTTATCCCCGACGTTCGCCGAAATTTCGATGAACCTGGTTTCGTCAAAATTTTGATGAACCGTTTCATTGAAATTTCGACGAACATGGAAAATCAGAAAAAAATCAAATTATGGCCGACATAAATAAAAGTGATTTCACCTATTTATTGCGACAGTGTTTTTCTATACTTGCGAATTTTCTCTACTTGTGATAGTTTGTGGAAAACTAAGGATGATTTTCTTGGAAAAAATTAGAAAAAATTCAAGAAGATATCGCTAGGTTGAGGGTAGTCATTGTCTTTTTCCAGAATTCATTTGTGAAGTCATATTTGTACTTCCAGGTTTGAAAATCATATCTTAAAGCAACATCTCATTAGATTTCATTTTTAGACTTGTGCATTTTGAGAATTTCATTTCTAGATTTTGTTGTGCAAGTTCAATATTCTGATTTTAGGAGTCTAACAATTGGAAATCATAGTAAAATCATAATTTAATAAGTTCTGGAATTAGCATTTTAAAGTGTTTTTTGGGTTCATTAACTTCAAACTATCTTCTCTTTTGCAAGGGTGGTTGCATGCCAAATTTTTTTGGTGCAAAATATCAGAATTATTAGATTTTGTTACCTATCTATGAATAAAAATTATTAGAGTTTGAGTTTGATACTTTTTTAAGATCTAAATATTCAAGCTTGGTAAAGAAAAATCATGTCAGATAATATTAGTGCAAAACAAAATGAACAAACAATTGCTAGAATGTGGGCTAGATTGAAAAGAAAGGGTGATGGGAAATGTTATTGTCCTTGCAATAATTGCAAGGGATTAAAGACAAGAAGACTTTTAATCACAACAGCTGAGAAACATTGTAGGCAGCATGGTCACGTTGAAGGGGGGCATGATTATCATCCATTGGTAAGTTGCTCATTATATGTCTTTATATTGATTGAATTTGTAAATTTTTATATCGTTTTAACATTTCTATATATATAAAAAATCACTTGATCATGATCATGGTTTATTTGTGTCGATCATTATTATAAAGGTGGGGCGCCCTAGGGCACAAGATATGGATTATCATGCCCCGGAGAATGTGGTTTTGCAAGTGGAGGAACATGGAGCTGTGAATATTGAAAATGAAGTTAATGATCCTATGGAAGAAGATGATCATGCACCAGAAAACACAGTTGAAGATGATGGTACAAATACATTGATCCATGACACATTTAATGGCACAGTTGATCATGATGATCGATATGACTTTGATGATGTTCATGATTTACCTATACTTGAGAATCCACACGAGCCCCTTTATGAAGGCTTTGAAACAACTCTTCTCTCTATTGTATTGTTGTTGGTGAACTTGAAGGTTATGAATGGTTTATCCAACATAGCAATGTCATGGATGTTAAAGTATGCCATATATGTCATTTTTTTTCATCTATTTTAATTGTTGTTAGTTCATCATTAGTAAATAAACGATGAAATATGTACCATTAATATTCTTTATATTAAAAAATTATTTTTTGTTGTAGATTGATTGGTGAATTTTTGTTACCACCATCAAATATTTTACCTCGCTCATACCGAGATTTATTTGCCATTATGAAATATATTGGAATGGAGTATCAAGCAATAGATGCAAGTCCCAATGATCATATTATATATCATAAACAACATGAATTTGCAACAGAATTCCCAAAATGTCATATCAGTAGATATTGAATAGATCAACTAACAAAAAAGGTTCCTCGCAAGATTCTTCGTTACATTCCCATTATTCCACGTATGCAACGATTATTTAGGTGCAAAAGCTTAGCATAATTTATGGATTACCATGCATGGAATAGAAGTGGATATGACATTCTTTGAATGCCTGTGGATGGTTCTGCATTTAAGGACATGGAGGAAAAATGGCCACACTTTAAAGAAGAACCTTGTAATCTTAGGTTTTCATTGGCAGCAGACAATGTCAATCCATTTGGAGAGCTGAGATCTATTTACTCGGTGTGGCCTATTTTTGTTATCAACAATAACATTTCTCCATGGATTTCAATAAAGAGGGAGCACATAATGTTGGCAATGATTGTTCCAGGTATTTTTTTACATCAATTTTCTTAAACATAGTAGTATCTCATTTGTCTTATTTGTTGCATAATGACATATTTTTTTCATTTAATAGTCATGTACATTAATTTATATATATTGCAGTAAATGGTTATAATAATTATGTAATATTTATGTTCATTCAACTAGGTAAGTACCAAGTTAAAGATATGAATGTATATATCGAGCCTCTTATTGACGAGTTACTAAAGTTATGGAATGGTGTCACTATGTATGACATCTCTAGACCAATAGGACAAATACAATTTCAATTCCATGCAATGCTTGTATGGACAATTCATGATGCTCCAGGACTAACACATTTTTGTGGTATGTTATAACGTTCGACTGCACTTTAACGATATTTAATTTTATGAAGTAGATATCATGCATGTTTTTTAAATAATCTATTCATTATATATAATTATAAAAATTGACATTTAATCCAATTATATATTATCTTGCAGGTCTTCAAACAAAAGGAAAATTTGCATGTCCAATTTGTGGTCCAAAGATGAATTCTCGTTGTTCAACAAGATTAGGAAAGTAGGTGTTTGATGAGTATAGGCACTTCCTCCACAAAAATCATAAGTATCGAGCTACTGAAAAACATCTTTTCAATGGGAAAGAAGAGACTACATCAAAACCACAAAGAATGACACCTCGCCTATGGAAGTTGGAATATAATAGAATTAATCGTTAAGGTTATACATTAGATCAAATTGTTTATCTATCATATATGATATGTTTGGAATTTATATTTTTATATTGTGTTTTGTTTGCTCATGTTGTAATTGACAATGATTGTCGTTGTTAATTTGTTTAACTTATATACTTCATGAATGTTGTCAAGGCATTAATGGCCGGCTTCCACAGGGAATGAAAAGTTATCCCAGACAATTTAGTAGGTTGTCTTACTATGAGCAACTACAAATTGTGCATTTGTTTGATACAATGCATATTGGAAAGAATCTAATAGAAACGTTATGGAAAATATTGGATGGAAGGCATGACAAAGAAAAAATTGTCAAAATTTGTAGTGACATTCAGGAAGCCAATCATGCAATGAAAAATGTCATTCAATTAAATAGCGATGGAGACCAAATTAATATAAGTGCCCTTCCTTGGTTATTAACGAGCAACAAAGCAATGCTATAAAAGAAGTCATACAAAAATTCGATTTCCCACAGGATTTGCTGCGAACATAAACAATATCATAACAAAGAAAGGTGAATTTGGGTTAGGGATGAAAATGCATGATTGGAATACCTTCATTAAGGTAATTATTCTGGTATATTATATATATATTTGTATATGCATGTACTTTTTAGTGTATTATGTTTACTACTTTTGGAAAAATAATGAAAAGATCATTTTATAATTGTTGCAGGTGTTCTACCTCTATCTCTCCCATACAACTGAACAACAATGTCAAGCAAGTTATATATGATCTTGGAAAATACATGAGGTAAGTAGTTGATAATTGTTCAATTCATTGTATAGATCTTATAATTTCATTTGTTTTACTTGTTATGTAATATATTGTATATTGTTGTTAAATCTCATTAATATATTTGCACCTTGAATCACTTGTAGATGGTTGTCATCTAAAGAAATCCATAAAGAAGATATAAATTATTGGAAGAGAAAAATTCCTCGTCTAATGTGTGAAATGCAAAAGTGTCTACCTTCGACATTTTTCAATGCACAAGAACACTACCTCATACACCAAGTTGAGGAGATTGAATTGTGTGGACCTGTACACACAAGGTTAATGTGGATGGTTGAGAGGCACTTGAAATTTTTGAAGGCTTTGGTTAGACAAAGAGCACATCCTAAGGGTTCTATGGTGGAGGGATATATGGTATACCAGACCATAGTGTACATTACTGAATATCTTCCTAAGTTTGCAGCAAAGATCCATGTAGATCGCATTTGGGATCCCAACTCCATTAACAAATTTGAAGGGGAGTACCTGATGGGGAAAGGTAGATTGAGGAAAGTGAGAGGTAATTATAATAAATTTTACATTTAGTTTTTATGTATATTGTACTTATTTAATTATTAATCTTCAATATACATCAATTATAAATTAAGGTCATATACTGTGGTAATTAACTAATTGATGTAGACCTGGGAGGCTCAACTCAACCAACCTATCAACCTGCCTTTAAGAGGCTTTCAAAAAGTTTAAAATGACCACTTTAAACAATCCAAACAACTCTCAAAGCCTGAAAAACAACAGAAGTCAAATTTCACACATTGACTCCTTGAATCCTTGTAGCAATGCAAACCTAGTTTTTCCCAATAACTCAAAATTTTCCCAAAACACCAGACAAAACCTTGATGGTTTTAGACACTCATTTTGGTGTTATTAAACATAATTCAAGGGAAGTACAAGTCCTTTGGACCAAATCTCCAAAATCACCCTTTCTAGGTTGTGCTAATTAGGTTGATTAGGCCTATTTTACAAAGCAACTAGTCTTTAAACTTGTCATATTCCTATGAAATCTTGGGGAAGCAATTTTTATGCCTCCAAACATCCAAATCCACAAAAATATTCCACTTGTACGACCAGATTCTTTCCAAACCCAAAAACCCTTGTTTTAGGCCAAAATCATTAGGGTTTATTCAATCTCATACTTCCATGACCTCCCGGACCTCAAAAACAACTCAGACACAACCCATTAGTTTTGCACATGGGTAAAAATTCATAAAATCAGATCTCACATACATATTTTGTTGAAACGTAGGCTTGAACCTCTCATTTCACATGTTTTTCCTCACAAAACTCTTGAGGATAGCAACTATACCTTCTTTATTTCTCATCCTATGAGGGTTTACAATGATCAATTTATGCCTTTTAAAGGCCTTTACACCTCAACTACTGAACAACCACCTCTACAATTGACTTTTTAATCTTTTATGATCACATGAAACATAAAACACACTAATTTCAAGGTTGTTAACATCATTATTGAAATGTTTTAATTTTTTGAATTTGTTAACGTCATTTGTGAATTTCATTTTGTTTATATACAATTGGTTGATAGTGGGATGCACTACATTTGTACGTCACAAAAAATCTTGATTGGATGACGGTATGGATTGAACGATGTCAACAATCTGGTCGTGCATTAACATGGGAAGGTGTGGCTTCATTGGTTAAAGAAGCTCATTGTAATGGAGATTCCAATGTTACACAAAGGGAAATTGATTTATCATATGGTTTAAGAGATAAACAGGTACATATAAATATATTAATCACCCATATTATTTAATTATTTTCAATTATATTGATGTATATATATATTGAGATTTTTTTCTTTGCATACATTCGGCCAAGAATAAATGTGTTTATCAACTGACGATATTGCAATAATTTTTTCATGTTTGACATATTTCAGGTGAAACACCACAAGGCTATGTGGTGCAATGGTTATAAATTTCAAATCAAAAAGTTGGATGACACGAAGAAAACTTGTGATTCTGGGATAACTGCAGTGTTTCAGGTGACTAATGTTTCATCTAGAAGCGACATACATCTAGAAGTCTCAGAAAATAGATACTATGGTATTTTGGATGATATACTTGAGTGTGACTTTAAGTCTTTCAAATTATTTTTGTTCATTTTCCTATGGTACAGGCTATGATTGAATGAAAATGATCTCGAGAGAACTGTTATTAAACATGATACTGGATTTACCATGGTTAATACAAGGTCGATCGAGCGAGCTGGAAATGAGCCCTATGTTCTTCCAAGCCAATGTGAGAAGGTATTTTACTCAGAGGTTCCAAGTAAACTGGGTTGGTCATTTTTTGTTAGACATGATCCAAGTGGAAGGCCAATAAAGTATAATGTGGTGGAAGAAGAAGATACCGAAGAACTAGAAGATGATGTTAATGATGATCAGGATCAACAATTAGTTGATGATGTGCTTGATGAAGATGTCGAAGAGGAGGAACTAGATCATGATGATGTAGGAGTTAATGTTCATGAAGATGGTATTTGTGTGGATGATGACATTATCGAAACTAATATCAATGACGATGATGATGATATGACCAATCTTTACAATGTCGAATATGGATCGGATGATACATCAGACAAAGAGTTTGATGAAGAAGATCAATGACATTGAAATGTATGAGTTATGTGATTGTATTATCTATATGATATTCATTTCTTGATAGAATTATATTTGAATTATGTGGTTACATAATTAATTCATGATGTTTTTAATTTTTATGCCATTACATAATTAATTCATGATGTACTTTTTAATGTTTAATTTTAATTCATGATGTTACAACTATTGTAGTTCTCCTAGAAATTTCCATATGATCATAATGAATAGTGTTTTGGGAAATTTCATAAAAGATGACACATTGATCGTAGTAGTGAAATAATTGCAAAGTCGTTTAGATTTTTTAGACCAATCACCCTTCACAATGTCATTTTTAGGATCATCTCCAATTTGATTACTAGGACACATAAGGTTGGATTTGATTGGCTTATCTTGGAGGAACATTGTGGCTTTGTGTAATGTGAGAAAATTTTGGATGGGGTACTTTCTATTGCTAAGGTGGATCACTCCTTTCTACAAAGGCCATACACTTATGATTGGGTCAAGTGTTCTTTTCTTTAGAAAATTCCTATTGCCTTTTTGATAGGTTATGATTTGATTAGGTGGGTTATGAAGCACTTATTTCAAGTAATTTATGTCTATTTTAATTTTTAATTTATTAAATTCAAACACATCCAAAATTATGTCCCTTGCTTTAATTGATTATTATGCTATTTAATTATTAACTCAAATGACACCTCCAATTTAACTATATATATCTAAAGTGTTGAACATTTTTAGATCAAATTTAGTAATTAACTCAAACAAATTTTCCAATTTGACTAACATCTTTTAAGATATTAAACAAATATGATTTATGAAAGAAGTATATTGGTGTGAAATTAAATATGATTTGTATTCCAATGTAAAAACTACAAAGAATGGAAACAATTCTTTCAACACATAAACTATTATGTAGTAGTCAATTAAAATGAAAAAGCTTACTCTATATTAGTTAGGATACACAACTAAGAAAATTATCTAAATAGTCTAATAATTTCAAAAACACAAACAATATTAGGTAGATAATCAAACATCTTTCATTTCTACAGTGACTTATTTATCCTAGAGAAACTAAGTATATAGTATACAAAGAATATGAACAAACCCACAACTACCCCTATTTTGAAGGAGTTTAGTTTTCTCCCCTTCTTGATCTCCCTAATATTGTCTAATTATTTTAAAGAGACCAAGGGTCATAACACAACTTTATTCAACCCACTAAATATCTTGGTTAATGAAACTTGACAAAAGCAACAAAACAATTGCTACATTTGGCATTTCATGTGGAATGAAGAGTGGTGACAATAATCTACTTATAGTTTAATAAAACACTATTTTTAGAAGGCTTGACATTAGAGAGATAGAGAAGAGGGGGAGAGAGGGAGAGATAGGTTGAAGAGGAGGAGAGAGAAGAGATGAAGATAGATAGGATGTAGAAAAGGGAGAGAAAGAATAGGGGGAGACTAGGGAAAGCGATATGTAGAAAGGGAGAGAGAGAAGAAGATAGGGGGAGAGGGAGAGATAGCTCAATATATATAGAGGGAGAGGGAGAGACATAGAAAGGGGGTGATATAGAGAGATAGAGGGGGATGGTGAGAGAGAGAGATGGAGATATATGGGAAGAGAAAGAGAGATGGAGATATATGGGAAGAGAAAGGAAGAGAGGTGGAGATAGAGAGTCAATGGATAGGGGGATAGGGAGGGAGAGATGGTGAGAGATAGAGAGGGGGAGATAACTGAGAGGGGGAGGGAGAAAAAGGGATATTGATAGGTAGAGGAGGAGAGATAGAGAAGAGGGGGAGAGAGGGAGAGATAGGTTGAAGAGGAAGAGAGAGAAAGGGGGGAGAGGGAGAGATAGCTCAATAGATAGAGGGGGGAAGAGGGAGTGACATAGATAGTGGGAGATATAGAGAGATAATTATATTATAATAATTATAATATTATATTAATATTATATTAATATTATAATATTATATATTATATTAATATATACTATAATATTTATATATGGCGCCACAATTTTTATTTTAATTGACATAATCTAAAAAACCTAGCTTGTCAAATTGGAGAAGTGAGTCATGCGCTAGTGGAGGAAAGGTTGCAGGTGTGATAGGTCGAAATAGAGCGTTAGAAATCAAGCAACAACTAAAAGAGTGCAAATAAACAACTTAAAACAACCTACACTTCAAGATTAGCCTAAGTTGGAAACAAAACAAGACAAAGCCACAAAATGGAACTTTATACCTTGCATTGAGTCGATCCTTTGGTTGGCCCTTCGATCTTTGATGTGTATGCTCCTTGGATGGCAAGTAGATGCAAGCTAAATGATGTTGTGAGGATGAGTGCAAGTGGATGAAAACAAGAAAATGGATAAGTATAAGATGAGAAACAAATTTGCAAGAGTTTGGCTAGCAAAATGATCTCTCCAAAATGGGAGAAAAGAGGGGGTATTTAGAGGATTTTGGAAATCTGTAGGGGAAATGGATGGTCAAGATTGATCCACCAAATATCAAGATGTAGGGCTAAGGTGAGTTGAGAACTCACAAGCCCTCACATCTTGACATGTGGCATGTGATTTAGCCCTAAAAGGTGAAGTGGACATGAGGTGGAAGGACGTACATGACATGAGGGGGGGTACAAAGTACCTGGGATTGGACAAGATCTCCTCATAAAGGAGGTACTTGTCCCCATGTGGGTGAGAGGACAAGTGGGGAATTAAAAATTCCTCAAATATCCTATGGGGATGAGAGAAGGAATTTAAAATTCCTTAAATGCATTGGGGGATTAAAAGGTGAATTAAAAATTCACATGGGGAAGGAGATGCCTTGTCCAAAAGGAGAAAGCATTTAGTAGGGTTGACTAAGGACACATGTCATAAAGGACATGGGGAAGAGAAAAAAGAATTTAATATTCCTTGGAAGGATAAAAGAATTAAAAATTCCTTGAGAGGTTGATTAGGCTAGTTAGTGAAGGATTAGAGGATGGTTAGGTGGCTAAGAGAGATTAGAGGCCAACTTGCAAAAGTTGGAGGATGTGACACATCCTAATCAAGGATTAGGCATGTGCACATCCTAATGATGAGATTAGAAGAAGGATTAAGATAAGATAAAAATATGGAGGATGTGACATGAAGGGAATTAAATAAATGGAATATTTATTTAATTCAATTGATGGAAGGAGGATTAAATAGATAAGGTATTATTGATTAAATACCTTAGGGATTTGGCAGAATTAAAGATATTAATTAAATAATAGCAGTATTACTTAATTAACAAAAATAAGATGAAAGAGGATGAATTTGGATAAATTAAGTGTCCAAATTTGGACATCTACAGCAGGAAGCCATGGATCGAGCTTTCTTGGTTGCAAAAATTGGAATTTTTGTGATTTTTTTTGTCGTGAAGGCCTCTGCATCTCATCTGTTGCCAAAATGGTCTGTATATTTCATCTGGAATTTATGAATCAAAGTGCTATAGGTTTTTTGATTTGGTTTGGTTTGTGAATATTACTCTTTGTGATTGTATTTTGTATATTTGTCTTCAATGCCGGTGAGACAAACCATAACTCAATGATTTCAATCAATTTGCAACTCCATTATTTGTGACTTTGTTGTTTGCTTCTGAGAATCACAAGTTGGAATGCATGTATGTTGTTTGCAAGTGAGAATCACAGTTCATCGCCTTGTCTATGCTGCGACATTTGGGCCCCAAACTAGACATCATCCTTTTTCACAATCACACAAGCTACCCTATTGCAAGGAGAACACATAGAATCACTAATAATGGGAGCCCATACTACCCCAGCTAGAATAGTTACACCACCTTTCCCCAAATATGATTAGTGAAAAAATTTAAACTCTCTCCAAACAAATTTAAGAGTACATTCTAGCTCAAATCTCATAGCTTTAGTTTCTTGAAAGAGAAAGCAATCCATTTTAAGCCTATTATTGTAAGAGGATCTTAAAATGCATTCTTTCCAGAAGATTCCAAACTCTAACATTCCAATTGGTGCATCCTATTTTCATTTATAGTACAACCTATCAAAATATTTGGGTTATTTTTCCTCTCCATTTTTTCCACTCTTGTGATTATTAACACATGAGTCAGTTTGCTTTCTCTTTTTTCATCCATCCACATCAACACTTGGCCTAGGGAAAAAATCCCCTAGACGGTAGCTTCATCTTGGAATAGATAATTAATAAAATTGAATCTTTACTCTTAGATTTACTCATGAAAAGTGTATGGGAAAGGTCTTTGGAAATCATAGACTCAATGTTTTGTAGAGCTTGGGGAGCAATGGGAGGTGTAGCCAAACTAACAAACAACTTAAACTCTTTCAATCTTTCTAAGGCAAGCTCTTGGGCATTTTTTTATTACCTAGAATTATCCTTGAAAAAAAACAAGAAGAGCAAGCTCATTGTTGACAAAAGGCATATATTCAAGGATACCAACATATGCCTCACTAGAATGAGAGTCCTCCAATTTGTCAAGAATCTCATCTAAAGTATCAAATTCATTCTCGTAAATTTTTCTATTGTCTATTTTATTATTTCCTACACAATCAAGGATGAAATTCTATTAGCTACAAGTCTATTAATATTCTTAAGAATTTTTGGGCCATGCCTTCTTTGATGACCATCCATTTTACATAGAAAACAAGCATTCAAACCTCTCAAAACTTCAATATCATGTTTAGTTTGATTATCACTCAATTGAAAGCACAAAATATGTAGAATACACTCATCAGATTTGAGAGATATAAAAACCCTAGAGTTAAGATGGGGAAGAGTAGACCTTGTTTCTTCCACTTGCAACACATTACCCAAAGATTTGAGGACTTGAGGGATAAAAGTTCACATCTAAGTAGAGATATTTTAAAATTCTAACCACCTTAACATATAATTGGCTAAAGCATTACATAGGGTAGAATCAAGGGTTCAAAGATGGACCTAAAAACAAAATTGCCCATATTCTAAAACTCTTTCTTTTAAAACTCTTGATTGCATACCATGATTTTTGAAGAAGAAAGTGAATAAATATTTATGTATCATTCTATAGAAAGAAACATAGACAAGGCAGTGAACATCAGATTGCCATTTGAACCCTAATGAGGATTTAAACAAATGCTCTAAAAGGTTTTTTTTCTACTTGATCCTATTGTAGAAGACTACTCTTTAATCTTCAGATCTGCCACCTAATGCATTTGTCACTATTCTTGCTTTTCAACCTTGGATCTTAAAGGAAATTTGAACCACCTTCATAGCTTCCTGTACATGCCTTTTCATTCATAGTCTTCATCCTTGTCAAAACTTCCAAAGCTGTTCATTTATCATGGTTTACACTTCCAAAGATATGATATAAGGCATGAGAATGGGATTCTGTCTCAAATAATTTTGGCAGAATAGGTACCTCTCAGTCTTTAGCTTTCAATGAAAAAGATATCAACATAGACTCGTGTTCCCATATTCAATAATAAAGCGAGCTCTGGAATGATATAAAATCCTCTATTAAAAAAAGGATGACAACACTAATCAATATCAATTTCCAGAGGAACTGGTGAGCAGGGGAAGCTTCTTTATATGATCAACTAGATGATCAAACCACCAACTTAGCACAACTCTCTCAAATACTCTTTAAGTGGACCTTTCCAATCCACTATTCCTTCAAGGAAAAGACCCCCCCAACTAGGGTTGTTGTACTCAAACAATCAAGAGGGCTTGTATCCACTTGGATCATGTCAAATAGGACTAAACCAAACCATGACACTCAAGTTTTCACTTAGGAAACTCTATTTTATCATCGCTCTAACCACTAGGCCTCTTTACCACCAACTTAGCACAACTCTCTCAAATACTCTTTAAGTGGACCTTTCCAATCCACTATTCCTTCAAGGAAAAGACCCCCCCAACTAGGGTTGTTGTACTCAAACAATCAAGAGGGTGTGTATCCACTTGGATCATGTCAAATAGGACTAAACCAAACCATGACACTCAAGTTTTCACTTAGGAAACTCCATTTTCTCATCGCTCTAACCACTAGGCCTCTTTACCACCAACTTAGCACAACTCTCTCAAATACTCTTTAAGTGGACCTTTCCAATCCACTATTCCTTCAAGGAAAAGACCCCCCCAACTAGGGTTCTTGTACTCAAACAATCAAGAGGGCTTGTATCCACTTGGATCATGTCAAATAGGACTAAACCAAACCATGACACTCAAGTTTGCACTTAGGAAACTCCATTTTCTCATCGCTCTAACCACTAGGCCTCTTTACCACCAACTTAGCACAACTCTCTCAAATACTCTTTAAGTGGACCTTTCCAATCCACTATTCCTTCAAGGAAAAGACCCCCCCAACTAGGGTTCTTGTACTCAAACAATCAAGAGGGCTTGTATCCACTTGGATCATGTCAAATAGGACTAAACCAAACCATGACACTCAAGTTTGCACTTAGGAAACTACATTTTCTCATCGCTCTAACCACTAGGCCTCTTTACCACTAAAAGGCTTGTAGCCCTGCCCGATAGGACAGTCAAAATAAAATCCACATATAAGCTTCTATCAGGCCCAAACCAATGAACTTAGACAAGTAATATATGCCCCTACAAAGTCTCAAAACCTTATTTCTTGATAGTGGACAGTAAAAGAGAAATGGACCAAAACAACGCTGCTCCAAGAGGCCTAATTGGAAGGCTACAACAGGACAACTGACTATCTAGGCTCACCCCTTCACCCCAAAGCCTTGAAACAGGTTCTTATAGGCTAGTTACACCCATGTCTATCACTCCTAAGTGCCTTCACAGTTAAAATCACCCTAAACAAGCAAAACTCAACTTTTTGCTTCACAATCTAGGCCTGTCACATGAGGATGCCAGGCCTAGAACATTGCAAAAATTCCTCCACACAGCATGCAATTCTCCATAACCCTAAAAATATGAAAATATCTTCCATCCCACCAAGAATTAGCATTATTACAACATGTAGATGGAAGAAAGAGCAATTCTTCAATCAAAACCCTAGTTTTGAGGGTATTCAGACTAGTTCCTGCTAAACTGGTGATATCTTCTATTATACTCAATGAAAACTTGTCAAATCACCTCCAAAAGAAAGCTAGGTCTTCCCTCTATCCAACCATAATAGGAATTTACCCGTACAGTATGTACAGAGGCTGTACCACATAGTAGAACAAGAAATTTACACAAATTTTCTAGAAAACAACAAGCTTTTGCATTAGAACTTCAAAATGATTCATCAACCCACATGCCTTGAACAAGAGAGGCTTATTTCTATCTTCAACCAACCTTCCCGATGTCCCATAACTGAAATTTGAATTGGTTGTACATTGGGAACTAACAAAACATCATTTAGACACCTAATTGCCTAGTTAAGGCAAGTTAATACAACTTCCACAAGCCCGAATACAAAGAGCCTCCAAGAGGTGTCAAAAGGAATCAAAACCATTTCAAAACACCAAGGAAACTCCCCTCAAGCACTTGGTTGCATCATGGCATTTTTATTCTTTAATTTTCCAAGGTGCACTAAGCTTACAAAGTGAGGATGGAGACCTTGTGATTACATTGAAACTTATCACCAAGACTCAAAACCTACTACAAGCCTTTGAAGAGTCAAAATTTTATTGTTTCAAATGACTAGGAGCACTAACTTTCACTATTTGAAGATGTTGAAACTTTGTCATAGAGAACTAGAACATTGATGCAACTGCTCATCCTACCTTAAAACATACCAAAAGTCTCCAAGCAATTAGACATAGGAAGATTTAAGATGACTTAAACAATTTTTATTGCCAAAGCATAAACTTATGATGACTTAACCAGTCCTAGTACACACTCCCTCCCCATTAACCACTTAGACATATGGAGTTTATCAGTGGATAGTTAAACCACCTCACATGTGCACCTAAATTATGTCTATTAGTGTTCTAATTCGTCTTTTTCAAGATAACTTAAACCAAAATATTATGTATGATGAAACCATTCTTTTGCACAATACATTTGAGGCCTTGGTTGTGTAACTGGTGGACCATATTCACATTTAACACTTGTTACAAAGTTTAAAGTCATTAATTGCAAGGGACGGTCTCCTTCATACATTGATTTGATTTGTGGACACATTTGGATGGTAGTAACAATAACTTGCAATCTATCAAGACTTGATTACCTTATAACCAGTCAAATTCTAGTGATGAAATGATAGATTAATCATAATGTCACCTTGGGATTACATCACCATGAAAGAATTTCATCCAACATCCTTATGAGTGCAGGTACCACCAAATAGGTATTTTTCAGATCTGTCTTCCTCGAGCGAGGGAAATTCAGGAAGAGAAGAGGAAAGCCAGACATGTAGTATGTCTAAAAGAGGGAGGTCAACTAGAGGTCAAAGATTAGAAGAAAATTATGTAAACGCATGGAATTTTTTCTTGCTGAAGGGGGGTCATGTTCTTATGATGATGATAGCATAGGCGACGTCGAGGTGCCCTTGAGGTACAAATATCTACAGAAACAATGGGTACCCAAGGAACTTCCTCCAATAAACACTGATTTTTGTGTCAACGAGAGGATATATTGCATAGCACCATCGTCATTACATGGTTTGGGCCTATTTTACATGGATGGCATAAAGGTCTGTTACAAAAAAGTTACTGAATTGATGAAGTATGTTGGACCCTGTTACAAGCATAAAGATTGATGTAGCTGGTTCAAATACACAAAAGTATGAGTAGGTATGCAATCGGCCAGCAAATTATATACAACTAAAAGATAAGCGATCAAAATAAAGGAGGGCTGCAGGCTACTGATGGAAGGCCAAAAGCATCAGGGAATATTGCAGGGTTTATAAATAGTACATGAACTAGGTCAACAAATAAGGAACCCAATTGCATATTTGAGGCTCGCGAGGGAAACCGTGTATTCGTATGTGCGATAAAATCAATAACTATAGGGGAAGAGTTGCTAATCAATTACAATTTAAATCAATTAGATACAAACAAAGTTACTATGGGGGTGGTATGTACTATATACCATTTTACCCAACCTCCAATTAATGACTCCAATATACCATTTTACTATTATGTTTTTTTTCGTAAGTCTATTGGTTTCATTTTAGTAATGTTTTTTTATATTTAATTTTTCACAGTGGTGACATTGATCGTGAATCTGAAGGTTTTCACCTGCACTACGTGATCGTGATGCATCTTCAGCTTCTATCCGACAAGTTTACCTCATTGTGAGTTGTACCTCATAATAATAATGTTTTATTATTATGTTTTTTTCATAAGTTTATTGGGTTAATTTCAATAATGTTTTAAATATTCTTGTTGCAGACAGCTAATCGGGAAAAGGCACCAGCAATAGAGGAAAGCATTGATAGGGTCGAGGTGTAGTCACTGTTATTAGATGATGACATCGCATATTCAACAAACCCTCTCGATATGATAAGGAAGACACAAAAAAAATGCAATGAAGAAATCCTTCAATTGTTATTCATAGTGCCTGAAACAGATGAGATAAGAGAGAGGGTTAAAACATTGACTGAGAGAGTACAAACTTGCAAGTAAGTTGTCATGAGGTCTTTACTTATAACATAAGCTCATTCATGGTTTTATAATTTGTAATCTTTTATGTGATGAACTAAATATGTGTTGTTTTTACAGGATTTTTGCATCCTCATGATGTTGTTGCCTATGATCATACGCAGTGTGCTGCCCACTCGAGTAGGGTTGGTACAAGTGTCCATCCTAATCTTCTGCACATACATCACATGATCATCCAACCCCACCGTGCCTATATTGTCGACCTAAATGTCGGTGTAACACATAGCATGCATGCATCGTAGTAATGGGTGATGTTTCTAGCAACATTTCTGGATCTTCCTATATATAAATAGTAATAAGAAAATTTCTAGTCACATTTGTGGTGACCGAGGATTTTGTTCCCATAAAGATAGAGAAGGTCCCATGTAATTTAAAATCTTTTAATTATTATTATATATAATCCAATTGAAATTTACTTATTGATCACTCTTTTTAGACTAATGATCCCATGATCATTTTGAAGGAAATGATTTTTTATAAACATCTAGGTGATATAACATTGGAGCTCTTTGGGCCCACCATACATACACGGTGGAATGCCCAAAATCAAGATTTAAAGGATGAGCTCATTAACCGTTTAGTTGTGCTATTCAGTGATAAAACATTCAACTGAACGAAGGTCCTTAAGAAATATGGTACATATCTAAAGTATGTGAGGGACCAATATAGGTCACATTTAGAGAAGAACAAAAATTATGAGCATCCCCCCATGATTTCGGAGAGGGAGTGGAAGGACCTGGTGTCAAATGGAAAGGAGAAGGCTGAAAAGAAAAAAGGAAAGACACCATCGGGCCAAGGAAGGTATGTGATACTATCAACAATGTAATTATATACTGATTACTCTTTCTTTTTATATAATCTAACGTATTCCAAACTTTTCATAGGCTGCCCGACACATCAAAGGAAACAAAGGCAAGACTAGAAAAGTATGGGAAACACAAACTTGGCTCTGGTGGTTATATGAAATTAGCTGCAAGAATTGTAAGTATCAATAAATTAAATATTGCATCCAAATAATAAATTTCAAACAATTTTGGTTTTATCAAACCATAGAAGCAAAATTCATGATCTATGCAATGCAAGGCCTCTAAATTCAATAGAGCCTTATAGAAGAGGTGAAATGAAGATTACCTTCAAAGATGACTATGAAGTCGTATATTGAACGCTTAAGAGTCTTGGATCGAAAACACAATCTTCCACTGCATCAAACATGAAGATAAATAAAATCAATAAAGTTTATTTAAAATTGAATACTTGTGCAATCTATTCAATATTAATTTCCACCATAAAGTAATTAGGCCTATTTGTTTTAAACATACAAGCAATGATAATACTATACATGACATTGGAATGCAGCCTGGTGAGGGTGGAGCACAACTTACAGATGAAGGTCATAGTGTGCATCTTGGTACTAGATGCATTCATGTGCTATACAAAACATAGTATGGATTAATACAATTAAACATCTTTAATTGCAATTGGTGTATTAATTAATGTAACCTTTCATGTTTCAACTTTAGAGCATGTAGAGTGTGATCAAAATGTTGAGCATGATCAGGCTAGAGAAGATTAGGAACATGATGTGGCCCCATTAGGTAAAGAGGACCACTCTAATGTTATTTTAAACATATTTAATTGCAATTGGTGTATTCATTAATGTAACCTTTCGTGTTTCAACTCCAGATCAAGATTTAGAGGGTGTTCAACATGTTGAGCATGAGGCTATATGACAAGATCAAGAATATGATGTGGCCCCATCAGGTAAAGAGCACCACTCTAATGTTCTTTTAATTAATAAAATACTTGTAACAATAATAAAAACATATCAATTTAACATTTCTTTGTTATTGCAGCAGCATCTCACCTGAAGGGTCTCCATTAATTCATGATCTGCATACCTAATTAGGCGTACATTAAGATCACGAGCAAAGGGCAGAACAACTGAAGGGGGGACAAATGATTTAGAAAATGATACTCCACTTTCAGCTTTTTTTAGCTTCAAAATTAAAGAAAAAAAAAAAAGTGATTGTAATCATATTATGACAACCATATTTTTGATAATATGTAACAACTGAATGAATGAATGTTATATGTTATTAATGGATGAATGAATATGTATATGTTAATGAAATGGATGAATGAATGAATGTGAATATGTTAATGAATGAATGTTATATGTTATTAATGGATGGATGAATGAATGCTATATGTTATTAATGGATGAATGAATGATTAATGTTATATGATGGGTATGGGGAATTGAGAGTGATGTGAGGGGGGGGGAGGGGCCAAATGATCTTCCACCATCATGTGGTTGGCCCTGTTAAGTAGAGAATATTAAACTATTCTCGAAACAAAGAGAAGCTCAATCCAACTACATCCAAGTATCTTTTTAATTCCTCTATCTTTCATCAATCTCTTTACTATTTGAACCTCGTACAAATGTTTTACATGAAGAACCCATTATTGTGAAATGTGCCTCTAGTTGAGTAAACTGAATCCATGCTCTACATCATAATTTCAAGTTGTTTCCATTCCAATGTTCTGAGTTTAGTTTGTTTGTATGGCTTTGTATGAATACCACATTGTGTTGTGTGTGGATTTGGTTTCAAAGCTCTGTTTCTTTTGTTTTTAGTGGTGACATAACTCTAAAATTTGACTTTTTGTGCATAACAAGTTAGTGGAAAAATTGACAGCTCTGAAGGGTTTAGAGGCTCGATTGAGATAGATACACGATATTTGGATCTTGTTGTTGATGGGAGGCTTCCACTTAACCATGAAATTTTGTACCATCTGCAGGTATGCAAAAATTTCTCTACTTACATTCATTCAACTTACTGTCTTCCTCTCAAATTTATGCATTCATGTGTCATTTGAGAGGGTAACTCCATAAAGGTTTTGTCACAATTGAAGAATAATGCATTAGCTTATGTCCATCATGAAAATAACAAGGGTTATTATGGGGAAATTTGATAGGAAATGAGTAGATCCCAGAGTATGCTACAAGCCTTCATACTACAACCTTGTTCATGATAGAAGATTCTTGTTTTGTGACATGGAAAGAATACATTAAGTGATTGACAGACCAAGGATAGTGAACTATGTAGGAATAAGTGATTGAGAGTGAGCAGGGGAAGCTTCTTTAGATGATCAACTAGATGATCAAACCACCAACTTAGCACAACTCTCTCAAATACTCTTTAAGTGGACCTTTCCAATCCACTATTCCTTCAAGGAAAAGACCCAACTCACCTAGGGTTCTTGTACTCTCACAACCAAGAGGGTTTGTAACCACTTAGATCATGTCAAATAGGACCAAACCAAAACTTAACACCCTAATTTTCACTTAGGAAACTCCATTTTCTCATCGCTCTAACCTTTAGGCCTCTTTACCCTTTTAACCCTTGTAGCCCTGCCTGGTAGGATAGTCAGAATAAAATCCACATACAAGCCTATACCAGGCCCAAACCACTAAACTTAGATAGGTATTATATGCCCCTACAAGGCCTCAAAACCTTCCTTCATGATAGTGAATAGAAAAAGAGCAATGGACCAAAACAATGCTGCTCCAAGAGGCCTAATTGGTTGGCTACAACAGGACAGTTGACTATCTTGTGGATAGCCTTGTGTTGTGTGTACTTCTTCCTCCTATCTTTTATTTTTTGCACTTCTAAATTCGTTGCAACAATCAACAAGCATGGATTCAAATGTTCTAGTTCCTCTTCTAATTCCATTTAACTGCCATCAATGGAAAACTAAGGTTCAACTAATACTAAAGAACAAGAGGTTATATAGAGTTACAATGGGGGTAGAAAAAAAATGTACAGATGAAAGTGCTAAAGTTAAGTGGTTCAACAAGGGTAATCAAGCTTTTGGATTCTTATTTTATATTGAAGCAACACAGGCCACCTTCCGACCTGAGTTCATAAATCATATTGATGAGTATATTGTCTTCCAATCTTTGGACCGTGAACAAATAAGTAGCATTGTGAGATTACAGGTATGTAGATCATTTATTTTTTTGAAAAAATTATCATTTCTAAAGTACAAAGAAAGGTAGAAAATTTATTTGATTAGTTAATAAATTGGTAGATGTTGTCTTTGTCTTCCTCCATTTGTTGATGAGATGAACCTATGGGAAGACCTACTAAAATTTCATAGGATGCAAGGTGTTCATACCCATGGCAGACCTCAACTAGATAATGTGTCTTATCTTGCTCCATTTATTCATGAGATAAACCTATTAGAAGAGCTACTAGAATCTCATAGGGAGTAAGGTGTTCATACCCATAGTAGACCTCAAATGGAAAAAGTGTCTTATCTTGGTCCATTTGTTCACGAGATGAAATCTACTAGAATATCATAGAGAGAAAGGTGTTCATACACATAGCATACCTCAAATTGAGAATGTCCTATAGATACATGGATAGCTCTAATCTAGGTAGTTTGAATGTATGGAGATATGTGTCCCAATGCTTATTTAATTGATGATAGATGAGAAGAGGATGAAATAGGAAGAGATTAACTACTTTAGTTTGACCATTAGTTTTCCAATGAAAGGATATAAAAAATATCAGCTAACAGCCTAAAGGCTTCTACAAATTTTTCCAAAATTGAAAGAAATTAGGAGACACAATTGGAAACAATTATGATTTTTAAGCCAAAGTAACATCATATATGTTGGAAAAAAAACATAGTTTTCGGCGCATCAATAGTTTTGTTTCATGGAATAAAATAGACATCTTAGAAAGATGACATGCAACAAAAAAAATAAATCATTCTTAAAGAAGTAATTATGGGTAGTCCACTAATAAAGTCTATGGCGATAGATTGGAAAGAAATAAGATATTGAGATTGGAAAAGTATTCCAGGATAATTTATTTATTTATTTATTTGTAAAGTACAATGGATATTCCATATGATAGTCATCAACAAACAAACTTTAACTTGAGAGAACCATAAGATTGATTTTATTTTAGCAAGAAAAAAAAAGGAGATGTAGGAAACAAGAGAGAAACGATGCCATCAAAGAGCAACACCAATATATTCTAGAGAAACCCACTTGTAGGTAAAAAATCTAGCAAATGTGAGAACTTAATCACTTAGAATCCTTCAAATGGCACTTGCAACTATTCTAAGCCTCTAAGGTGTGCATTGACAATACAAACCAAATATAGTCTATCCTCTATGATCTCTCAAATTTCTCAAAACCCCATAGCCCTGCTAAAAAACTTGAACCATCACTAGGAACTTAGGAAGCTTGCAAATTGCCACTCTAAATTCCTTCAAAATGCTCTCCTTTCATGGGAAATTCAAGCTTACAATGACCATATAAAGAATTACAATGCTTTAGGAAGCTGAAAAGATTGAAGAAAACCATCAAATGAATAATCATCCAAAATCAAGATGACATGTAACACCAATCTCACACAAAGCAAACTAACAATTTTTTATAAGCTTGTGATTTTTTTTTTACCATGATATTTTTCAAATTGCTGCAGTGAATTCACTTCCATTACCTATTGCAACCAATGAAATCACCACAAAGACTAAAATAAATGCTTTTTTGAAGCTTCTCTCTTTTTCCAAAGCTTGCACATCGATGTCCTATATCATCTAATGCACACTTTAGTGTCTAGGAGCCTATCTCCTATTCAATAATCTCTTCAAACATTCCATGGAGAACAAAAATGAATCCTTTTATAGATCACAAATCCCCAAAATAGAGGACTTCATCCTTAAAAGCTATAAACAATCAATGCACGAAAGAGGATGAATCCCTCAATTGATTACACAACTGCCATCTTGCCTTGTACCATAAGGAAAATATTAGACAAAATCTAGAACATCTTTGTCTCTAGTTATCCATGTGATGAGATGATAAAGTGTTTGACCATGGAGCAACTTGATCAACATTAGTTTTCTTTGAGGAGGATGATTCTTGTGTTTCAACTTAACATCTTCTCATGAAGATTTGGGAGCTCACTACACTTCTCTTTCTTAACTCTATAAGCATTAAAATGAAGCTTATTCCACTCTTCATGAGATTCTAGTTGTTTTCCTATCTATAGAACACTGTTTCTCAATCATACACACAGTAGTTGCCGAAAAAAACACCATAGATAGCCAAAGGAGCAACATCTAGCAATATCTACCACTAGAGCATTTCCAACTATAATATTTGATAAAACTCCCCCTTCCATTATGTTATGATGGATGTCCATACCTTGTTCCAAAGCTCCCCTTTTGGCATAGGAAGGGAGGATGCTCACAAAGGTTGTCGAATTTGGCTTTACACCAGCCAATTACATTTGCTTTAAAATTTCTAAAGCCTTTTGAACAAATCTATTTTGTGCATATCCTACAATCATTACAGTCCATCAAATGACATTTCTTTGAGGCATTCTGTCAAATAGTTCACGTGCCTTGTCTATGCTTTGACATTTTGCATACATGTCTAACAGGGTAGTTGCAACTACAACTGATGAAAATCCTCTATCCTTTATGTTTTGATGGACGTCCATACCCTATTACAAAGCTCCCCTTTTTGCACAGGAAAGGAGGATGTTGGAAAAGGCTGTCGAATTTGGCTTTACACTAGCCAATTACATTTTATTAGACTAGAATGTTTGCAAATGGAATACTTTTAAAAAAAAAAAATTGCACAGTTTCATTGAAATTTTGACGAACACATCCGACGAAACCTCAAAAATGACTGACGAAATTGCTGTAGCTCTGACAAAATTTCTAACTTTATGACATGCCCCTTTCATCGCTATTTCGATAATTTTTTGGTGTTGTTCCGATGTTTGGTTTATTTTTCCTGCTTGTTTTCTAGCTAATTTCCATTGTTAGATTGACACATGGTTCATCAGAAGTTTGACGAACACCCGAACACCTTTACTGTGGTGACTATTGACGAAGTCACATCGTGAGTTCGATGTTTCAAGGTTTGTCAAAAAAGTGACGAAAATGTTTTGATGTAAAGTATTGCAATGGTTCATCGGTGATCTGACAATAGTTTGTCAAAATTTCAACAAACGTTCATCAGAAAATGTAGTTGAATACAATAGTGTATGCTTAGTGCTATTAATGGTTAAAAGTAAAAAAAAAATTAAAACACATGTTTAATATTTATATCATAAATTACTCAACGGTTCGATAGAACATTTGATGTATCATTGTAGACTCAACTTCAAGGGAGCAAGGCAAGCTTAGTCACCAGGCCTCCAGTTTTTATAACCATTTGAAATGTCGCATTGTCACAGAGTTTTAAATTTTCATAACTACCCAATTCCCCAACTTGGTTCACTTTGTTGAGTAACTTAAGTTCATGCATATGTAACCTTTGAGTTACGATGTGTGGATTTAGTCGAATTTGATGGCTCGAAGGTTTTGAAAACATTGAAACTTCAGACTTTGGTTTTGAGGTTCTATGTTTCAGCAACCACACGACATGATGGACTTATCTTGCCTAACATCTCAATGAACGCTATGTATGAAATGAACTTGAGTTGTCTTTTCAGGAATTTCCAAAAGCATACAGGTTTAAAGGCTATCTTTTCGAGGTATGAAATTGAATGCCGCATTTAAAACACATCCTATCAACAATAGCGACATACTTGGGTATAGTTTTTCTCAGACATTTAGCCTGCATTCTCATTTTACTCCACATTGATTGCACGTCTTGTCATTTTATATGGCTTGGCCTTGAAGGTGGTGTATTTTTTCTCAAACATTTCCTTTCAAAGGCACCGTCATCTGACATCTCATTGAGTGCTATGCATGGAATGAACTTGAGTTGTCTTTTCAGGAATTTCCAAAAGCATGTAGGTTTAAAGACTATCTTTTTGAGGTATGAAATTGAATGTCACATTTAAAGCATGTCCTATCAATAATAATGACATACGTGGGTGGCATAGTTTTTCTCAGACATTCAAGCATACTTGCTTCTGTTATTTCTTCAAGAATTCAAGCATTTCATTAGGCATAGTGAGCTCATGCAGGCTGAAATTGAAAATCGTTGGCTTGGTGTGAGGGATACGAAGCTAGGAATTTTTAAATTGGAAGAATTTTGGGCATGCCTGGACAGTAAAGAAAAATATCCTATAGATGTGAAAGTGTTCGAAAGTGGACTAGCTTTGGCTAGAGGTTTTCTAGAAGCGGTGTTGAGTGTTGACCTAATTGTTGCATGTACAAGAAGGTACATTCCTGAAACCCGGGAAATCAAGGCCACAGACGAAACTATTGTAGCTAAATTTTTTCCCGAGGTCATTTCTCAAGCATTGGGAATTCCAGAGAAGGCACCCGTAAAGGAGATGTCTATTGTAACAGCTAACGAATATTTTAGGACTAATGAAACCTGGTGTAAAAATTCTATGGCCAAAGGGTCGTTAAAATCAGAGAAGAAAGGTAAGTCTCAATTGCCCAATAAACTTAAGAGGACACATTTTAAAGCAGAAATTATTGATGTTATTGCTTTACTTCATCGTATCGTCGGGAATGCACAAGTTGAATTATTTGAAGACTGGATGTGTCAGTTCATTTTAGTTATCTATGATGATAATGTGTTTATCAATTGGGTTGAGATAATTTTCTTTCACTTGCATGAGCAATTAGTTAACTTTCAGAAGACTGCTACCTTTCATTTGTGTTCTTGTTTGATATATATCATTGCTAGTTAAAGAGCTTATTGGACAAGGTTGAAATCACAAGTACCACCAAGTCCTGGCATGCCTGTGTATAAGTGTTATGCGAATTTACTAGGCAGGTTGGGATGGGAGAATATTGTATTGTTAGTGATGCCTTTTTAATGGAAGCTACGAGAAAGTTGGATGGAAACCCTAAAATGTGTTTTACCCATGAATCAAAATCTTTGGTGTTGATGTTTGGAAGTTTTTATATCTAGTTTGATAGTTTTTCTTATTTGAGAATTGGAGGTTACAAGAAGGCTCCACTTAAATTTCCTAAGTACCCTAAGGATTTACTGGTATTTTTGGAGGTCTGTAGACAAATGACCATAGTAAATATAAAATACATGAATATGGGAAAGCGAGGGTATACCTTTCCGTTAGTTACTCATTCTTTCTCTTGCAAAAGTAATCATATGGCTAGGAATGTTGAAAGGATTCTCAAAGAATAAAATCTTCAGTACTTGTTTGTAAGAACTAATTTTGACAGCAAAGGCTTTGTGAGAAAAAATCTGTATGCCTCCGACTCGTATCAACACCAACCTTCAATCGAAGATTTCTGGGAAGATTGTGCTAATGAAAATGAAGTTTTTAGAAGGGACCATATGAGGTTAACCCTTGAGCAGATACAAATGTTTGGTCTCTCTTTCCAAATTCCTGAAAATGTGTTTGAAGATTCGATGGTTCTTGATCCTGAATATGAGAAGTTTCCTAATAAATCACATCCCAGAGTTGACTGGGATAAAGAGGAAGTTTTATTTATGAGTAAACAGGCCGAACCAGTATTCAAAAGGACTCAGGATTGGTTGGAGGGAAAATGGCATAGGGTTGTTGGTTCTGTTCATGAACCAAAATCATCCCAGAAAAATGAGCAAGGATCTAGCCAAGTAGTCCCTGGAGGTACATCATCGACGAGGATAGTCATCAAGTCTTCTAGCACCAATTCACAATCTAGGGGCGATGGTGAAAAGCCGAAGAAATTAATTAAATCAAAATGAATATGTGAATAAGACAGCCCATCCACCCCTGCTCTTAAAAAGAAAAATGTCCAAATAAAACCTATGTCAGAAGATTCAGAGAGCATATTTAGCATATTGTTCAAGATAGTACTTTCCCGCCCTTTTCTGAAGAATCTTCTCAATCTCCTCCTATAGAAAACATATCAATTATTCCTAGTGAGTCTAGAGAGGTTGTTCAAAGTGATAAATCCCCCAATCTAATAGAAAACTCTCCAGTATGGTTGAGGAAAGTGGTAGAAAAGAAGAGGAAATACACTCCTATGACATCCACTAGGGCTGGAGTAGATACAATGACAAAATTACTCCAATCTTCCTTAGGGCCCAAGAAAGCCCAAAAAATGTCAAGAATTCTGAATGATGTTGTCTCTGGTAATCAGGTGTTAGAAATTGCAGAACCATTAAAATATGTAGATGATGATAAGATAACCATGGATGATTATAAAATAATACATGTTGGCATGGGTCCCCAGACACTTGAAGGTGATGTATATCACGCCAGTTACTTAGTCAATGCTTTAGCCAAGTGGGTAAAAGAAGAAAGGAAAGAAAGTTTAAAATTGCAATCTCAAATTTTGGATTTCAAAAATTTTATCTCTTCCATTGTTTCTCCCTTTTTGCATATTGAGGCTTCTATTTCCTAAGAAAGAGTTATTGATGAGTCTGCGATGTAGTTGATTAAGAAAAATCTAAATTATTCCAAGGTTGCTAGTGAGTGGATTGAAGAATTGTCTCAGGAAGCTATATTTTTTATTAGTAAATTTGTGATTTCCTACACTAACATTGTTGATAAAAGAAAATGATTAATAGTAGAACTGCAATAGGTTAGAAATGATCAAACCAAGTTGTATGTAGTTTCAGAAGAAATGAAAGAGTTAATTTCCATGGATCGATTGAAGTTGGTAAATGAACAAATTGTTAGTGATCCAAAGGAATTAGATCCTTCATGGCTTGATTCACTTAAATGGAAACTAAACATATATGATGACCTGGTAAAGGAAATCACAAATGTGTTGGAGAAGTATTTGGATGTTAGGAGAAATCAAGGGGAACTTTCATGATCTACAGGTGAAGATAACAGATGATTTTGATGAGAAAATTCTGGACACAAAAGAAATCTGCTCAAATTTTAGAGGAGTCTTCAACAAAGAAGTAGCACATCCTGCTACGATGACTAAAGAATCTTTCTCAAAGCTTGGGAGGCTGGAGCTTTATCTCAAAATTTTTAAAGCTGAAGCAGAAAGGAGGTCTAACACACCGAATGATTCTGAAGTTGCTCTCAAAAAATGGAGAACTGGGCTTCAGATCACATTGACACCAGGCAGTAGGGAGATTTTTGCAATCATTACTAGGTATAGGGAATATAAAGCTAGAATGAAGATGCAGGAGAATTTGTTGCGACAAGGAGAGAATGAGGAGTCAGAAGCTAATGAAGTTGAAGCGGCTGGGAATGATGGATAGTTTATTTTTAGCATTTTCATATTCTTTCTTTAAAGTTGGCACTTTTAAGTTAATGACTTCTTTTAATTTTTAGTACGGTTACTTTCAAGAAACAGTTACCAAAGAAATTCACTATGTTTAAATATTGGTTCGATTGATGTGATTAGGATCTTTTGAGAAAAAATTGATTTACTCATTAGGGAAAACTCTGTTATTTTGGCTATTATCTGTTATTTTGATATAGAAGACATTGGTGGAGTTTATGCATGCATAATCTTTGAGTTATGGTGTATAGATTTATTCTGTTTATACTGAATGTTTTCTAGTGTGATATCTATTATTGGGATGACAGATGATATAATTTTTCTATATTGTTGTGGTGTTATTATCTGTGAATAAAATTTATGTAGAGTTCAGTGATATTGGTTTAGTTATCTTTCTTTCAGAAGTTCTATTTCTATTTACATAAGATTGATAGATTTTTGGATAGTTTCATTACTGTGGAGTGTTTATCTATGAATAAATATTTTATGGTGATGGATGTGTAAGGATTTCTCAGTATAATTTAGGTGATTTGGTAGTTTAAGATTTTATTGTTTAAGTTGGGTGGACACTGGATGCCTTTATAAGTTATTTATGTTGAATTGTTAACTTTTGTTAGCTTATAACTTATAAGTTATGGATGTTGAATTGTTAGCTTCTGTTCAAGGAATGGATTAATAATATTCCTTTCAGTTATTTATCAAAGATTGTGTGAATGTCAATACAATAGGAATTTATAAGTAGTGTTATAAGTGTTGTTCTTTAAAAATGATGCAGAATCACATATCAAATTCAATACCATGGAATACAATATAAATTTTTTGGCTTTTCCTAACCTTAGTCTCTAGTTCTCAAAGTTTTATAACCTTGTCGCAAAGTTCTAAATTTTCATAACTTACCGATTTTCTGACTTTTTTGATGGTTCACTTTGTTGAGTTTCAAGTCTTTCTTGGTCATCTTTCTACTCTGTGGGTCTGAGGTTTCAAAACTTCAGAGTTTGGTTCTAAGGTTCACTTTGTTGAAGCAAGAATGGAAAAGAGATAAAGAAAACTTATTATTATAACTAATAACACTATTTAGAAATGATCACTCATCTTTTCTACTCGGTGGGTTAGAGGTTTGAAAAACTTTGAAACTTCAGATTTTGGTTTTAAGGTTTACTTTTTTGAAGAAAGAATGGAAAAGAGAAATAAAATGTATTATTATAACTAGTAACACTATGAAGAAATGATCACTCACCTTTTAAGTCTACATTTTTGGCTTCACAGTTTGCTGATTTCCAGTTTCGAATGGAGAAGTAGAACCCTAGAACCGAACAAAATGTGTAAGAAATTAAGAATAAATGACACTTTTGATTATATTTATATCAATCCATGATTCCATATTTGGAAAATTTTGTGGGATTTTTAAATGGTATATTAAATATTTGGCAAATCTCGCTTGCTTATACAACGATACGTTGTAATTTTCAAGGTGAAATGTGTCCTCAAATGTAATTATTTGTTAATGTTATTGGAGAAATAGGTCCTCATGAGCAACTATTTATAAATTTTAATTGGCGAAATGGGTCTTCACAAGCAACTATTTGTAAATTTTAATTGGCAAAATGGGTCCTGATACAATGTTGCTTTAATAGTATTGGTGAATATGTAGGTGTTTTATTAAATGATTTTGGAATTCCAGGTGAAAATATTAGTCGGTCCAATTGAAACGCGTAGTTTGAAAATGGCGAATTTGTTGCTTAAATATGCCTCATAAAAAAACTCATTGGCGAATGGACATGCATTGGACCTATACTTCATAAAATCCGAGCGATTTAGACACCTTGTTGGGAGTGAGAATTCACCAATTTTGACTTGTCTGATTCCTAGAATTCACCAATTGGCGAAGATTCGCCACTAAAGTTTTCCCTATTCCTTTATCTCTTTCCTTTGTTGGGTGTGGATAACTTGGGAGAGCTATGGAGACTTATGGTGAGAGATGTATTGCAACATATTGGTTTGTGGGATTTGTATATCTTTTTGGATGTTCCTTGGTACTACATGATGTTGGTTACACTTCTATGTGATGCTATTGGTGGATCTTAGAATGCCTTGATCATTTTTAGATTTGATATTACCTATGCAGTGGGAGTTCCTGTGTGTGTTTGTGTTCATTTTATGACACGTTTGGAACTTAGAGCTTGTGATTTTATGTTATGGGTTATATATATTGATGGAATGAGGTTCACTTGTTATTATTTGTATACCTTTGAGGTATGGATAGTTGGATATGTTATCATTTTTAGTGGATGTTATTTTCAGCTATGGTGATTATATCTTGACAGCTACTAGTACATACTTGTTACCTTTGGATTGAGAGTTTTTGTATTGGGATATCAGTTGGAGGTAGGACTTATGGTTCTTTATGATAGATAGTTTGACATCTCTTTGAATGGTTTCTTATCTTTGTGCGTTGGCATGATGGAGTATGAGAGCATACATGCTTGAGATGGTGGTCACCTTGATTCTTGTTGCAAGTATCTTGATGGAGCATGTGGATCACTTTGATTCCTTGATGGTATATGTGGCTAGAGGTATTGTTCTCTTGTTCATGTTTGAGTTTACTTGTTTACACCTTATGCAATGTATACAAGTTGGAGAATGTCAGGAAAAGGTGTGTTGTACACCTTGCATAATGTTATATTGTAATATCTATTTATTTATTATGTGGCACACCTAGGGAATTTTGGGCTGTGTGCATTACATGAGTGATCGATTTTTTTGGAGGTTGTGTTTTTCCCTCTTTAGGGTTTTCCCAGTGTATATCTTGTGTCATCTTTAATAGTATGTTATCTATTCTTTTGCATATGGATTATAAATACTTGTTTGCATAGATTTCTCTATTTGGGTTATGTGGGAATTATCTTGGGTTGATGCATATTTTCTTTCATTTGGTATCAAAGCCATGGTTGTGGTTTGTATAACCCTTGTTAGACTAGATCTAGTGCATAGTTGAATCTAGCGCTTGAATGAAAAGAATGAAGATATAGCAAGAAATGAGGGTTTTGTGTAGGTATTTTTTGTAGATTTGGGGTTTTGGGGTTGCATATTTGTGGTTATTTTTGCAGATATGGGGTTATGAATCTTTGCTTTAAAAGGTGTTTTTTATGGATATACATAATG
The DNA here is from genome assembly GCA_007258455.2 of Sequoia sempervirens. Classification (NCBI taxonomy): domain Eukaryota; kingdom Viridiplantae; phylum Streptophyta; class Pinopsida; order Cupressales; family Cupressaceae; genus Sequoia; species Sequoia sempervirens. Next base: position 590,411,682 of record VDFB02271358.1, read on the forward strand.
AGGGTTTGTCTAGGGGGATTATTGCATATGAACTCTTGGGACAAAACAAACCTCACCATTAGATCCAAGAGGCCCGATACATGAAGATTGACATAAAATTTGGCCTAGTTTGGTTACAAGAAAAAATGCTTTTTTTTTTTGCTAATGACCCCCTCGGTCATGCGGCTGTCAATTTGCAAGTCATAGGAAAAATAAAAATTAAGGAAAATATTAATTGTCTGCAGTTGAAAAAAATGAAATCCCTGCGTTAATTTTTTTATTAAAAACCCTAATAATATTTCTTTATTAAAATCAACTTTAAAAAAAAATTCTTTTTGGGGGGGTCCATAGACCCCCCCATTGGTGGTACTGATAGTACCATTGACAAGGGTGTCAGTCCCTGTTGGCGGTTATCAACTATCGGTTGGTAAGGTTGCTGGTCTGGTGGGGCTAGGGCTTCAAATTAAATGTCCACTTAAGTTTTTTTAAATACCACCAATTTATTAAATAAAAACATTAAACCAAAATCTAAAACCCTGTTGGGTCTAGGAGTATGGTGTGTGGCTCCACCACCATCGATGGACCACTACCTAACCACTGGGGGCCAAATTTTTTTTCCTATATACCCAAATCATGCAACTTTTTTTCCAGGGGCATAACTTTTGCCTAGGGTGTCTGTTTGCGACTTCTTATACTCATCAGAAAGGTGGTTCCATGCTCTTCGTTGTGATATTAGTGGTTTTTCTGGATTTTTTTTGTTTTGACAGTGATTTTCTTGGTGGAAGTTAGATTTTATTTTCAAGGTTGGAGAGGTCATATCCTGCGCATACAGAGTTGGATTTTAGACTTCTTGTAGTTGATTGAAAGCTTGTTTAGATCACTACACAGTAGATTAGGTTTGGAGCTTTTTTGGTATGGTTTATTCATTGTTATTTGCATTTGAGTTGTTTATGAGTTACTTCAACTATGGTTATTTTGTGAGCTTATGGATATTTTTATCTTGATGATTTGATGTTGAAGTCATTGTATACTCACATGTACATCTATAATTACTCTCATTTGACATGGTTATTAGTATATTGTTGGATTTTTATGTTGCATTGTTGTATCTACAAGTTGTACAATGTTGTAGGTGGTCTATACTTATAGGTCATTTAGGGCTTGGCTATGGGTTGTCTATGCCCATAGATATTTCAAAGTTGACATAGATTCAATTTTGTGGCTCAGTTTAGTCACTTTCTTTGCTAGTTTGGTTGTCATGTTGAGGAGGAGAGATGGCATTACTAGGTACAGTCATGATGCGAGACCTGTGTAGTTGAATATGTGATGTAGAAATATGTGACATAGCTGGATTGAGTTGCTAGTACATTTGGTGGTTATCATGGTGTCATGGATGTTCCTTGTGCTTTAGGGACTTTGGCATGACATGATTGTTTATGCTAGTTCTTTGTTGGTGGTGTTGGATTGGTTCTAGTTTTGTTTAAGGCAGTGTATCTTCTTGGCTTGAGGATCATGGTTATGGTTGATCTTCATTGAGTAGGTTGTTATCATGATGTCATGGATAGCTTGATTACATGTTTCAGTGGGAGTTTGTGATAGTGATGGTTTGGTGGTGTTATATCTTCTTGGTTGGAGATCATGGTTTGTACTCTTCCCTTTGGGAGTTCGGTGTTAAGTTATTTGATTACATTGGGGCCATGGAGGATCTTCATTTAGAGGATGGTTATCATATTTCCATGGAGAGATTGGTATCATGATTCTATGGGAGCTTGTGGTGATGATGTGGATTCACCATTTGGTGGTGGATGTTCTTTTGCAGTGTTTGTTGGTGTCATGGATGGTCTCTTTGATTATGTTTCTTTTATGCAGTGAGGATTCTTTGACATCTCAAGGGTTTCATTGATAGGAGATGGTTACCTTAATGTTGTTTGGATATGTTGACATCTTGGTTTGTCATGGATGACATCTTTAGTCTTTGGTTGAGTTGTCATGATTTGTCATTTGACATGTGATCCTTATTTTGATAGGATGGTTTTGTATTATGCCATGATGTACTCTTGATTACTAGTTTAGATTTTTGGCATGATACATGTGCATGATATGCTTATTGGAGGATATGATATTTTGAGGAGATGTGAGAACATGATATCATGATTCAGTTGTTAGGACTTTGAATTTGATCTTAGTTGGTTCTATTGGTATTGGGTACATTGATCATTTTCTTGGGATCTTCATGATTATGCTATGTTTTATTTGGAGTTTGACATGGTTTGATCGGTTATAGGTACTCATAGATACTTGGAGACATAGGTGAGGCTAGGAAATCTCTTGTGATTAGAGACATGTGTTGAGATGGTTACTCATTGATGAGGTTTTAGTTGGAAGTCTGAGGAGCCTACAACTTGGTTGGATGTGAGCTCAACATGGACCAATGAGGAGGTTTTTCTTAGATGAGTCATGATGACTTGGATATCTTGGAGGAGCATTCTCATTCCCCACTCTTGGTCTACTCGTCGGTTTATTATTTGAGAGGTATTTCCGATTGTTACTTTTAGATGCATTATGTTATATGATTTATCTTCTCATGCACATGGATCTTGAGCTATGTATAGTTAGTTCTGGAGGGTTCATTTAAGGGAGGTTGACATGTTTATCTCCTTATGTATTATGATATTATCCATTGATGTTGATTTTAGAAGATGCTATGGGCTTATTCCTTGGTTTGGGAATAGATATGGTTTGATCTTTCTTTGGTTTGAGATGCATACATATTGGTTATGGTTAGATGTGGATAGTGCTATTCTCTTTTGGGTTTTATGGAGGATATCATACTTATCACAACTTAGCATTTAGAGGTGTGTGTAGAAGGACATGCTATAGGTTTTGATTTGCATGTTCTCTCTTTGGTCTTGTTCGATTTCCTAGATGTTTGTATTCACGTGACATTGGTTTAGAGATTTTATGTGGAGCTATGGTGATCACTATGTTTATGGTCATGTGTTGGTCATTATTCTTTGGTGATGACATGGATGTTTCTTTATCTCTTTCCTTTGTTGGGTGTGTAGAACTTGAAAAAGCTACAGAGACTTATGGTGAGAGATGTATTGCAACATATTGGTTTACAGGATTTGCATATCTTTATGGATATTCCTTGGTACTGCATTATGTTGGTTACACCTTACGATGCCTTGATCATTTTCATATTCTATATTACTTATGCATTGGGAGTTCTTGTGTGTGTGTGCATGTTTATTTTATGAAAATTTTGGCACTTGGAGCTTGTGATTGCTTTTAGGAAGCTAAGGTAGCGGAAAAACTTCCTACACTAATCCTGAGAGGAGAATAATATAAAACTTTTATAGACCTTTAACAGTTACAAAAACTTAAAAAAAAAACACAAATATTGTGAATACCACAACACAATGATTTACGTGGGGAAAATCCTTTTGGGAGTAAAACCCCACACTCCAAAAGCCACACAATATATTATTCAAAAATCACAAAGATTATAATATACTTGTAGAGCAAGCTTCTAACAGGATTATCACCACTCAGAGATCCAGAGGCAACAAAGCTACTATCAAACTCTCAAATACATCACAATACAGGTGATCCCACAAGAGTGGTTTACAATTTTTGGCCAAACTGGACACTGAAATATTTTTTTTTAACTAAATCTTCACTTTCGAGCACCTATAGCGGCTAAACCATAAGGAATTTGGAGATGATGCAAACTAGAGTTTCATGAAATTTTTTCTATAGATTCTAAATATATTTTTTTCAAAAATTTTGGAATTAGATTGCATTTCTTTTTCCATCTCCCTCAAAAACTAGTTTTTTCTAGAAAACAACATTTTTAAAAAGTGACGCCCACCGTATAATGCATAACTTTTTTTCCATGAAGGATAAAATTGTAATTATTTCAAATTTAGATTTGTAACTTTGATATATAGTGCTTCCACTTGGTTAGATAGTTTTTTATTGAATACGTTTTCTTTAATCAAGTTTCGAAGTCAAACCAATTACAATTCAGACATAGCATGATCGTATAATGTGTAACTTTTTTTGTATGTACCGAAATTCAATTTTTCTTTTTTTGTTGGATCAAGGACTTCAATATCTAATGCACTCTTTTTAATTTTTTTTTTGATAATCTGTTATTTTTCCACGTGTACAAAACAAAGAGCTTGATTTTTCAGTGAAAAACCTACATTCACAAGAAATAAAAAATAAATATAATAATGAAATTAAATTTTAGTAAAATTATAATTTTTTGGAAGCTTATAATAGGGATTACATAGTTAAAAAAAATAAAAATTAAATGAATTCATTTGATCTCCCAGAAGGTAAATCAAAAGTAATTTTTTATCAGCATTTTGATAGGTGTTTAGGAGACTCCATTATAGGCATGGTTTAAAACTAGCGGGGTTCTATCCAAGGGGGCTTGGTCTAAGGTGGTTTGATAAAACCCTCTTCAATTAGAATCCTTTAAATGGAACATTTCAATGCTTAAATCATTATATTTTCTAAAAATATGTGATTTCAACAAAAATCAGGATCTCCTAGAACTTGTAAACCACTATTGTAGCAGCACCCATACACAGTCGTAATACAATGCCTTCATAAATTAGGGTTTCCTTCTAGGGAAAGTCAAGCTAATAAAATATCAGTCATCGGATATGAGACATAATGATAAATAGTTGAATAGTACCTTATGTATGAACAATACCTTATGTAATTGCAAGGTTGAGACATATTTTCTCAACAATTGCATGTTATGGGTTGCTTTCTTGGGGCCAATTTATGTGTTGTATGTAACATTGGGTTAAATATTTAATGTGGGGTTGCACATGGGAATAATATTTAATATTGGAAAAACTTACTACTAATATTAAATGATGGGTTAAAGGTTTTGTAAGTCATGGTATTAGTCACATGGCTTTAAATGCAATACCACTTGGTGTTTTTGTGTGAGATTGTTCCTATAAAAGCAAGCACATGGGTAGTTGTTTAAGGTTGGATTGTTCACAGTTCTCTTGTTAGCATTTGTGAGGGTAGAAGCATGGGGTGTGTGCAAGAAGTTGAGTCCTTTTTGGCAAAAAAGTGGAAGTGTTTTCCTTGATTTTCAAAATTTGTCTTGTTTGACCTAAAAATTTGAAGCACTTAAAGATTGAACCTTAAAAAAAGTCAGTAATATGGAATGTAGTACTCCAAGTTTAGTTTCCAAATATGTAATTTATCTTAATACCCAGATGATACAAATTTATTTTCAATAGGAATGTCTAAAAATGACTTTTTAAAAGTAATGTTTTTTACCTTAACATGCACATGTACATCACCCATATTTTGACCTTGAACACAAGGAAAATAGGTGTGTCTACCTTTTAGGAGATGGATTACTTTGGGGACCTATTTCACACTTTAGTTCATTAGGAAACAAAGATCCCTCAACCAACAGACTCAATTGAGGGAAATGACCCTTTTTGCTTGGTGGTTTCCTTAGGTGTGATTAAAAAAGGGGTTCGCCACTAAGAAAATGCTTAGAAAGAAATGGATGAAATTAGTATGCAAATCTAACTATATCACCTAGAAAATGAAATTTAAAATCAGAATGAAAGACCGAGGATGAATATAGAAGCACCTGGAAGACTGAAGATTTCCAAAACAAGGTCAACAACTATGAAATTCTGACTTTTGATGTGCACTGAGACTCATATGCCAGATTGGGTGACTTAGTTCCAGTTAGGGTTTCTATGTTGAATTTGGAATCTTTTGTTGACAAACCAAGATCTATAGAAAATTGTTGAAAAGGGGTATACTGAGACTCTTATGCCCAAGGTGGTGATTTAGTTCTAGTATTAGGGTTTGAATGAAACTTCTGTAGCCTTGAGTGATCTTTTGTAGCTTTCGTGTTGTCTAATCTCCAAGATTGAAAGTTTGAATTTTGGCCTATTGGTGAGTTTCCGTGAAGATGACAAATTTTTGACAACTTTGAAAACTTTCCTCAATCTTGCAACTTTGTCTTCAAAGGATCTTCGAGCTCTAAAACACCTAGATTTGCAATCACACATGAAGAGGGGAAAATGTTGTGTTAGGGAATAGGGGTTTTCCTTGGACAAACCTCGTTTTGGTAATCAAACCTTGAAATAAAATGAAATAGAATGAAGGAATGATGAATGAACAATATGCAATGTTGCAACTCACCAAACCATTGAGAAAAAGGCTACAATTTTATGTGAAATGGCTCCAACGGATGTGGATCTTGACTCTTGATTGAATTCTTGAAACTTGATCTTGAATTTTTGCTTGAATCATGAAAACCTACATCACAAATGTTAGAGCTCACAAACACACATGATGCATGAAGACTTTAACATGATGCTTGAATCTTGAATGTAGCTCTAAGATGCTTGATAATTAGATCTTGAATGCTCTCTTGATCATAAATTTTCTAGGATACTTGAATACTTGAATTGTTAGATCACACTTGCTCATGAAAATTGTTAGGAGGAATTATGTGAAATAAACTTTTATTTATACTTGTTTATGCCAAATTTCTCAAAATTACAACACTACAAGTTGACATCAGATTGAGGAGAATAAAATCCTGCCAAGAATTGAATTCAAAATAGGTCCAAGCTAAAGTGGTATTCATACACCAATTGGGGCGTATGAGTCCCAGTAGCTTAAACTTGTGACACAAACTTCAAGAAATGTTAAGTTTAATGCAATATTTAGGATTAGGCCCTAAAAACCTAGGTGGGACCCATACACCCAAGGTGGTGTATGAGTCCCAGATCACTAGATCTAGAACACATGACCCAAAAACATGAATTATGATTGGTCATTTAATAAATGTTAGGATTATCCTCAAAGAAATGCATTTAATTAGGATTGTGGATGCAAAATAGGACCAAATAAGGCATAAAGAATCCCAATTAATTAATAAATCCCTAGATTAGTGTGAAAGTGTAAAGATACACTTTACAACACCCTAAATAAGGCACAATTAGGTCCATTTAGTTTAAAAGGGCCCTAAACTTAATGTGAATGTGTAAAACACATTACAACACTAAATCAAGGCAACATTAGGTTCATTTTAATATTAATTATTCCCAAATTAAGTGAGGAAAAGGGATAATTTTTTAGTCATTACATTTATCCCCCAATTTAGTGAGAGGAGTAACTTGCTTCAAACTCACACTAAAGTAGACATATTTGCATCAAGAGGGGTCCAAGTGTACCAATTCTAGTGAGATAGGATGAAAAAAATCAAGAGAGATGATCAAGCTCCCAAGATCAAGATCCTATAGCAAACCAACATAGGCACAAAAGAAAAAGCATCTGAATAATGTATGAAGAAACAACAAGGCACAAGCATACACTGCCAAAGACATAAAGAAGAAATAAAAATAAAAGAAACAAAAGAGGGTGGATCAAGCCTCGACCATTTTTCCAACGCGATGTGGATTAGATGTAAGTTGTTTGTCCAAAAATGTTTATAGGTGGAACACGATGTCCACTATGTAAACTAAACACACACTCTTAAGGGATATTGGAACCTCGGGCTATTCATTAGGTGAGCCCCTAGAGACACATACACATGCAACCAGTATGCACTCACATAGACAGGCAAGTGGCTATGGGAAAGTCATGCCAAAGTTCAGCTCTCATACACTAACCATACCAAAGCCATACCTCCTGATAACTTTGATAAGGTGCCAAACAAAATGAACAACGAGATTCATGAGGTAAGCAAAACTTCATATGCTTGACACTCATGAACAAACAAGATGGATCCACAAGCAAGTAAAGTGTGTTATGCAAGGTGGCTATATAACAATTATTGTAAATGCAAAATAGTGTAAGGTGAGTTCATAGGAGTTTTGTTTAGTTCATGTAAGGTCTTAAATTAGGGAAAATTGTGCCTAATGTCTCCAAGAGAGGATCAATCGAAGAATAGAAGATTCACAACTTAGGGGATGCAGTGCATTGCATCAAGCCACTAAGAGGAATTTAATATGCTAAGAGAGATCACACTCTTGTAGGAAATCACACCCTATGTTACCACCAAGAGAAAGACACATCACATGAAGTAAGAAGACCATATAATGAAACATGAGTTGTAACTAAAATGCAAAAGAATAATGCTAATGTATGTACCCACCTTAAAGAAATTGCTAAACACCATGCTATGAGCAATTACTTTAAAGTAGAAAATGATACATGCTAACAATAAAGAGTACATGCGAGCTTATTTGGAAATCCCTATGCCAAGTCATATGTTTCCAAATAGAGCTACACCATGAAAATGGGTTTCTCCCAAAATGAAATACTAAACATAACTTAGTACGTCACATGCGAGCCAACTTAAGGCATGTCGTCCACATCCCAAGCTTGCTCTTATATATACATGGAAGGTGGTAAACTAGCCTAAAGAGACAATGACAAGTTTCATACAAGGACAAGGCTACCTAACCCCTTTCCCCCACTTCGTGCATGACCTGGGTGAGCCAAGAATGGATGATGATATGTTGCTTCTTGCAAAAAGGAAATTATTTGCAATGAGTGTAAAATATGTAATAGTGAGTAAACTATGATCCTACAACTATTACATGGCAAGGAGCAACAACTATTATTATTGATTATGATAAGTAAACAAAGTATCAACTTGATGAAAATCTAATGAGATATCTATTAGTTTGGGATGCACCAAAGTTGAAGTTGTCTTGGAAGAATCTTTCGTAAGAGTGTTAACATTTAGTGAAGGCTTGTTTATTTCTTTCGAGAGACAATAACCAAGACCATTAGTTGTTTCTTGCGTTTTAGGCTCTATAGGGACACAAATACCTTGTTCTCTAGTACCACATCCTTTTCCACTATACTCAAGTTCTTTCATAAGTTTGTAACCTCTTCCATAAAGCTTTTTCACTTCTTTCAGATTTGGTGGTTGTTCATAATCAACTTCATTAGATTTTGTCGTGTATGTTGTCATTTCTTCTAAAGTGGTTGAACTGGATGCTTTTGAATTTTGTATTGACATTACTGTTGGAAGTTTGGGAGTTTGTTTGCATTGATGTAGCTTGGTAACATGAGCATGAGGTGTACATACATAGGTTGATTTGGCTGGTCCAGTGTTGTCATTGATGTCAACATTAGGGGAAGCATCTCTTGGTGTTACTTGTACAGTACTATCTATATCAAAAGTTGATCTATCAGAGGTTTGGTTAAGTGTTCTTTTCTAATGGTGTTATGGTATAGTGCGTCAATTTTTGGGTTTGCACTTCACCACAAGAAGATATGTAACTCTGCTCTCTTAATCTTATTATTATGACCGATTCATACAACTATATTCAAGTTCTTGAGAAGTTTTGTGATGTATACCGAAAGTTATCAATGACAGAGTTCAACTCTGTATAGCACTACCATCTCTCTATTTAGTATACCAGCATGGGAGATTCCAAATTTTCTTGAGAAGATTGTTTTGATGTTGCGGTTCTAAAGATAAATCTTTCTAATGTTGATGAAAAGAGAAACTGAAGTAATATTGAATCTAGATGGTGTTTATTTTGAGAAGTGTGTGTTGATTTGTAGTTTTATGATTAGGTCTTATTCCTGGCTGACCAAATGCATGATACGTGTTGAGAAGATTAATTATACCTTGCGAATGTTAGTTAAATCTATTTTAGATCCACGTCAACTTGAAATTGAGTATTACATGATTTTCTTGAGTGAAAAGATGTTTCAAATCTTGTATGGTGTCAACAAGAGCTATTTTGGATTGTTTTTTACATCTAATTTTGCCTCACCTAATTAATGTATGAAATGCACTTGGGTATATATACATGAGATATTTTGGAATTGAAAGAGGTATGGAAGCAAGAGAAAGATAAGTGGATGTGTGAACTTAAATGACATATCAGATGCAAGTGGTTTTCAGTGGTAGAAGTTTAGAATCAGAGCAGAATTGTTAAGCGACTACTAAGAAAAGTAGCACTTCACATTTAGAGAAAGGAACTAAAATATAGCACAAGATAGGTGCACTTTGTATCAGTTCACATTTTGTTAGTGAGCCATAGCAATTTGTGTCTTGGCAGTTAGGAATACCATTTTGTATTCAGGTTGTGAGACTTTTAAGGAAAGTGTGTCCTGGAAGTGATCCCCTGTAATATACTATATCCAAATATAATATATTGTGAGCTAATCCTCATCGTGGTTTTTCCCATTTTGGGTTTTCCACGTAAAAAATTGGTGTTGATGTGTCTTATGGTGTCATGTTCCTTTCAATGTCTTTATTCTTGTTTGTAGTTTTGCATACTTTAATAATTGGATGGTTTACAATGGAATGGTTTAATAGAATACTAATTCAAACCCCCTCTTCGTATTCCATATAATCAACAATTGGTATCAGAGGTTGGTTCCTCTTAAAATGTCTAACAACTTGAGGAAGGTCTTGAAATTCAAATACATGGAAGATAAAAAAATTCTTATTCCTTCGAAAGAGATCTTTGCTAATCATGTAGAAGAAAATAAGGATGTGAAGGATAGCCTAAAGGAAGAAAATGAGTGCATTAAGAAGCTGAAAGAAAAATATAGTGAAGTCAATAATCAATTAAAGAAAGCAGATGAGGACATCACTGGATTGAAAGAACAATTGGAAGAAAAGAGAAAAATTGAAGACTGTCAGAAAGCCAAAATTCAAAGGAAGATGGATGAATGTGCAAAGCTTGAACAAAAAGTGGAAATTCTAAAATCAGATTTGGAAAAGGATAGAAGACATGAGGATAAATTTGCAGCAAGCTCTACAATGTTGGATAAACTGATTGCTGGGCAGAAACCCTCTAAGGACAAAAGTGGTTTGGGATTTGAAGAAGGAAAAAGTTAAAAAGAAAATAAATTCCCTGACATGAAGACTCAAAGAAATGGTAGAAGTAATACTGAAAGGATTCCTATCAAACAACCTAATGCTCAAAGGTATTTATCTTTTAATGATGTCTATTATTCTTGCAATAGATTTGGACATAGGGAAAAAGATTATGGAAACAAAATGAAAAAAAATGATGAAATGAATTAAAATACTCTATCATTCTCTGGTTAATGTTTTAAGTGCAAGAGAATTGGACATAAAGCTATAAAATGTAGAAGTTAGAAGTTGAACAAGACAATTTATTCATTAAATGGCTATTGTTATCATTACAACTTATTTGGACACAAGGCTAACTAGTGCAAATATAGATTGAGTAAAAGACAATTCAGATGGAAGAATATTGTCTGTTATTATTGCAACAAACCAAGACACTTTTCCAGAGACTACAAAATCATGAAAAGTGACTATTCGGTAAAGACATATGAACAAATCATTAAGATTGATCCAATAGAAGTTAAGGAAATGGAAGAATTTGAATTATCAATCTTATCTGTGTCATTCCCCGTGTTGGAAATATGGATCCTTGCACCATGAGCATGAAGTTTATATGGATTATGTGGTTATTCCTGTGTTGTCATTGATGTCAACATGGTGACAATTGTACGGGAAGCTTACTTAGTTTACTGGAAGTGTTCTTTACTGATGAACCATTGCATTGGTTTTTGAGTTTAGAATTCATCGCAGGAAAAGATAAAACTCTAATCTCTTAATTGTGTCATTATGTCTCATTTAGACAACTATATCCTAGATCTTGAGAATTTTTGTGTTGTGAGCAAAAATTTATCATTGATAGAGTTTAGCTCTGTACTCTATAGGTGTTTCTCTACTCTGCATATCAGTGTGGGAGACTCCGCATTTTCTTAAGGATAACATTCTAATGTTGAAATTCTAATGGTAGTCTCTATGATGGTAATTTGATAAGAAACAGATGTGTTATCAGATTTGAAAGGTGTTATCTTTGAGGATTGTATGTTGGTTTGGAGTTTTTTTGTTTAAATCCTAGTCTTGGCTGACTTGATGTATGAAATACATTAAGAATAGATATAATTTATGGATGTTTTTCTATAGATCTACATTGACTTGATATAATGCACTACATCAATAAAAATGTTCTAAATCATATATGGTGCTGAAAAGAGTGTTTTTAATTATTTTTCTTTCATCTAATTAGGCTGACCTAATTGATGAATGGGATATACTTGTATATATAGAAGATTCTTTGAAGAAGAAAAGTATGGTGGTTTGTGGTATGTGGATAAGAAGTATAAAGGTGTGAATATGGAATAAGGAAGAGAGGTGTGGTGAAGTGCGAAGAGGATCAAGGGATGTGTGAAGATGCAAGCCTAAATGCTTTATCAGTTGAGGATTAGAACAAAATTGTTGGGAAACTATTGTGAGAGGCAATACTTCTTATTCAGAACTTCATTGGAATTGAAACTTGCACATAGAAGGTGTATTCTATCAGTTCATATTCTTGGCAGTGAACCATAACTTTTGTATCTTGGCAGTTAGTTGTCTTTTGTATTTAGGTTGTACGCTTTTCAAGGATAGTGAGTCCTGGCAGTGAGCCCTATAATATCTTGTATCCAGATATAATATATTGTGAGTTAATCTTCACCGTGGTTTCCCCTTTTTGGGTTTTCCACATAAAAATCCTGGTGTTTATGTGTGTTGATGCATTGATTTGTTTTCATCTTCTCTCTTGCTGATTCAATCCGAATTCTGATAATGTTTAGATGAATTTTATTTGAATGGTTTTATGGAATATTGATTCACCCCCCTCTCAATATTCTGGATATTCAACACCCTAGTGTAGAAAATCCCATCATAAATTAAGGACATGCAATGGCTTAGGGGGAGCAATAACAAAAACATTCTAAACCCCTTCAAATACTAGGTTTCAAGTCATGACACGAAGATATGTTTTGGAAAAAGGATTTCTAAAGCTATTGAAGAGTGTTGCAAAAGGTATTGCGATGTGAAAATTGGCTAGAAGTTTGATAGATTTTTCTACAACATTTATTGCTGACACATTTATTGATACAGGCCAAATCATGGAGTTTAAAACATATTTGAGAAGGAAAATTCATTTGATATGAAGGAAATACAAATTGAAGAAGTGGAAGTGGATTCAAGGCATGATCCAAAAGCTAAACATTAAAACCCTATTCTTTGCTAGAGAAAATTATAGAGGTATTCTGCTTAAACAATTCTTTTTCAAAATTTTCAATTTTAATATGATGGATGGTTCAAAGGTAGTGAATGTTACAGACAAACCAAAAATTAAATTTAAGAAGTATTCTTTGAATTTTTTTTTGAAATATTCAGAGGGTGCATTTTCTAGCATTCCCCTTAGAGTGTTTCCTACTAAAGATATTCATGCATACATTTATGAAAAATTGAGGAAATGTCAGCTGTTTGATTAAGTGCTTTGTGGAAAAGTGAATTGGAAGGAAACTATGATGCATATAAAACCCTAGTTGAAAATAATTTGGATGTATGGTAAAAATTTCCTCTATTTGAATTCAACAAGAAGTACATTCAAATTCCATTAAGTAGGATTCAACATGAGTGTATCTGGATTGATGGTGCACACTCAATAACCAAAGAAGCTATCAGGGATGTGATTGGTTTATGGTCCTTTGGACCAGTTCTGAGGCGGAAGTCTATTGATGATTAGGAATTAATAGAGACAACTGGCACAACTCTTGAAGGAAAATAACTTGTCTTGAGTACAATTGAAAATATGGTCATCTGATATGCTACAATGCTTATTGGACATAAAATTTGCTTACCTAGTAATGACTATACAGTCTCTACTACTGCTACATATATTTCACTTGATATGATTGAGAATGGTACATAATATGATCTTTGTGAACTACTTAGATGACACCTAATGAAGAACCTGAAAGAAATAAAAAAGAATAAGAAGAGTACATTTCGGTATAGTACCTTAATAGTATGCTTACTCTTTTACTTTAAGAAGGAGTTACTAGTTATTGGAAAGTTTGAATGGATAAACACAAAGTTGATAGCACACTAGATAAGGAATCTTATGATGAATCTTGGTAGTTCAAATGCTCAAAAAAATACTCTTGCAACATTTTTTGGAATGTTTCAAATGAGGATGAATAAGAGGACAAGAATTATAGAAAGTGTGGTGGGAAATACTCCAGAGACATCAATTTCCTTGTCTCTACTGATTTTTGTTACATGGAACTAGCCGAGTCCAAACTTGTGCGTATTTTTGAGTTAGATTATGAAGTAACTGAGGAAGAAGTTTATCATTATACAAAAGTGGTTCTAGAAATCCCAAAGGACCCCAAAAGAATAGATGTAGAAGAAATATCTATGTTTGAATCCTTCGGTAGTACAAAAAGAACAAGAAAGAAGAGAAAAAGTGTTGTTATTAAGTAAGAAATCAATGAACAAGAAGGAAGTCAATTTGAGATAACCCAACATGAGCATGAAAGTGCAAACATACAAGACCTGGATGAAGCATTAAAAGTTTTACAAGAAGTGATTCTCAATACTAGCTTCAATTCATTTGTGTCCACTTTGGAAAATCTCAGGAGTATGATTGATTCATTGAAAGAATACATCTCTAGATTGAAAGAGAAAATAGGAAATATGGTAGAACCAAGAGCTACATAAGAAAATATAGAAGGCATAAAAAATAAATGTGCATATGCACACCAGAAAGTTTTGGAGGAATTAAAACATGTTCAAGATTGTGAAAAGGAAGCTCAGGAGTTAGTATTTTTCTACTTGGATTGGTCTAATTGGACATTAAATGCAATAAATGAAATAAGATACATGGAAGTTCAATTGAGCACTCAAGCAGATGTTTATAGCTTGGAAAATGATAGGGACAATCAGAGATGGTCCTACATCATGCAACTACAAGACAAATTCTTTAGCCTACAGAATCAGAGAACAAAGGTGATCAAGCAATACACGGCACTTAGAGATTTGGTATAAACCAGACACACTTCTATATCCAGTTCCCTTGCTAGTGTTGATAGTATATTAGAAATAAATCTTAGCCCTAATATTATGGAAGAAGGTATAGAGTCTTTAAAAAATCTTGAATTACTATACAAGACACTTGCAAATGCAAAAGGTTTTTGGGAAGAAGGTAAAGCTACATGACAGGATATCCTATAGAATCTCAAAGGATCTTCATCTTCAGGTTAATATGTTCACATCCTTTTGATCAATTTTTGATGCATACATACACATATTCAAGGGAAATATACCAGAACCCTGCATGACCTTTTCCATTGATGTCAAAGGGGGAGAGATAGATAGTAAGAAGAAAAACATTTATTTTTTGGAAAATATTTTTTTTGGGATGTCAAGATTAATTTTGAAAGGGGGAGTATTCAATCGATTTCATATTGGTATGAAAAATATTATTTGATATGGATGTTTCCATCAATTCCAAAGGGGGAGATTGTTGGAAGTTTGGGAGTCTGTCTGCATTGATGCAACCTAGGACCATGAGCATGAGGTGTACATACATAGGTTGATTTGGGTGGTCCAGTGTTTTCATTGATGTCAACATTGGGGGAAGCATCTCTTGGTGGTACTTGTATAGTACTATCTATACCGGAAGTTGATCTATCAGAGGTTTGGTTAAGTGTTCTTTGCTAATGGTGCTATGGTCTAGTGCATCATTTTTTGGGTCTATACTTCACTACAAGAAGAGATGTAACTTTTCTCTCTTAACCTTAGTATTATGACTGATTGATACAACTATATTCAATTTCTTGAGAATTTTTGTGATCTATATTGAAAGTTATCAATGATAGAGTTCAACTCTGTATACTACAATCATCTCTCTGTTCAGTATACTAGTGTGGGAGACTCCACATTTTCTTGAGAGGATTGTTTTGATGCTATGTTTCTAAAGATAGTCTTTCTAATGTTGATGCAAAGAGAAACTGAAGTAATTTTTAATCTGGATGGTGTTAATTTTGAGATGTGTGTGTTGAATTAGAGTTTTTGTGATTAGGTCCTATTCCTAGTCAGCCTAATGCATGATACATATTGAGAAGATTAATTATACCTTGTGAATGTTATTTGAATCTATTTTAGATCCACATTGACTTGAATGAGTATTACACGATTTTCTCGAGCGAAAATATGTTTCAAATCTTGTATGGTGCCGACAAGAGCTATTTTAGATTGTTTTGTTTACATCTAATTAGGTTGACCTAATTAATGAATGAAATGCACTTGGGTATATATGCATGAGATATTTTGGAATTGAAAGAAGGTGTGGAAGCAAGAGAAATATAAGTGGATGTGCAAACTTAAATGACATATCAGATGTGAGTGGTGTTCAGTGGTAGAAGTTCAGAATCAGAGAAAAATTGTTGAGTGACTGCTAAGCAGAGAAACACTTCACATTTGGAGCTTCAAAGGAACTAAAATACAACACAAGATAGGTGCACTTTGTATCAATTCACATTTTTGCAGTGAGCCATAGCAATTTGTGTCTTGGAAGTTAGCCATACCATTTTGTATTTAGGCTGCGATCCTTTTCAGGTCAACATGTCTTGGAAGTGAGCTCCTATAATATACTATATCCAAATATAATATATTGTGAGCTAATCCTCACCGTGGTTTTTCCCATTTTGAGTTTTCCATGTAAAAATTTGGTGTTGATGTGTCTTATGTGTCATGTTCCTTTCAATGTTTTCATTATTGTTTGTAGTTATGTGTGCTTTAATAATTGGATGGTTTACAATTGAATAGTTTAATAGAATACTGATTCACCCCCCCTCTCAGTATTTTGGATAATCAACAATTACTGCTTTTTATTTTCAGTTTTTAGACTCTTTTTTTATGATCTTGTATTCTCCCATGAATGTAGGTATGAAATCAAAGGTTTCCCAAGCATCTTCCAATAACTTTGTGACTTCTTCAATATGATTTTCTTTTTTATTTTCCTTGTACGAGTTATGCATGTGTGGTTGGTGTTAAGGGATATCTAATGCGCATAACCTCAAAAGACATCCTTATTTTCATGATCTATTAGTGAAGAGGAGTCTAATTTCACTTCATTATCTTCATCTAAGGAAGCCATATTAGTATTGTTTGAAATTTATGTGTCAATGTTGTCATTTTCTTACACCATGATACCTTCCCTAGAAAGAGATATTTTAGGAGAGCTACAAACTAGATTTTCATGACATTCAAAGATTTTTTCTTCTAAAATAACTTCATCACAAGTAAGGGAGTTATCAATGGTTGGATTTTCTTGCTTATCAATGATGGAATTCTCTTTTTCAATAATGTTTTCCCTAAGATTCTCATGATTCTAATATGTTGGATCTTCTAACACCATAATATCTTCTTTACTAGTAGGAGAGATATAAGGAGAGGGCCAAATTTGGTTGTTGTCCATAATTTCATTCTTTTTCTCTAAGGTCTCATTCTCTTGTGCCATAATATCTACCCTAGTAGGAGATATTTTATGAAAGTGACCAACAAGAGGTTCATCACATTCCATGGTTAAATTTTGTGAATTAGCTTCATTACAAATAAGGGAGGCATCCAGAGAAGAATAACTATGATTTTCATGCTTACCAATGATTAGACCTTTTTGTTCAAATAGGTATTTCAAATTGGTAGGGGCATTAGGAAAGGGAGAAACAATATTCTCATGATTGTCAATAAGTGTTTCTTCTAACACTAAACGATCTTCGTATCTAGAAGAGATATTAGGAGAAGGCCAAGTTTGATTCTCATGGCTACCTACAATTACATCCTCATGTCCTATAATGTCTTCCCAATTAGGAGAGGTAGGATTTTCATAGCTCTCAATAATTGGATCTCTTAATATAAACATATCCTCCACACAAATGTGTTTTTCATGATCGTTTAGATTGTATCCTCTTTCACTAAAACAATCTCACAAGTAGGGGAGGTGTTGGGAGATGAATGGAGACTAGGTAAACTAGTGGAAATAATCTCATCTTCTTGTGTAATAATATCTTCCCAAGGGGGAGGAGGAGAAGGACAAACAAGACTTTCATGCTTGTCAATGATTATATCTTCTTTCACCAAGATACCTTTGTTACTAATAGGAGAGGTATCGGGAGAAGAAAAATTATGATTGTCATTATTGTCGATGCTTACATCCTCTTGTATCAAAGCTCTAGTGGATGATCTAGGGGAGATGAAGTCATCAAAGGATTCATCTAACATGTCAAAGTCCACTAATAAAGGGTTTGAATGATATGATTTCTCCAAGGTTAACCATTTTTTGTTTGTTTCTTTTGATGTTTTTGGTTTTTATTTTTGTTTTCTAATGAATGCCAAATGTAATTTAATCTTATGAAACTATGAAATAATGCTAGAAATGAAACAAAAGTGAAGTAATCTAATTCTATCCACAATTGAAATAGGTACTTGAAATGAAATCAATTTAATCTAGATCTAATGAAATGAATGAAACAAAAAATAAGCTAACTAAAACAGAGATCTGATAACAACAAACCAAAACTTAGAAATGGAGTTTTTAATGATGTAAAATGTAGATTTAGGTATGATACGAGACTAAATCGACCAGATGGGCAAATGAGTCCTAGTTAGGGTTTTTAATAGTTTTAGATAGTGAAAAACACACAACACAAAATCTCTAGAAATAAGGGGAAAAGACATGTACTGGGACTAAATCACCTAGATGGATGAATGAGTCCCATATTAGGGTTTTCACACTAAATTCAACAAATTTTGAGTTGATGTTAAGGTTTCTAACTTGTATGTTGATTCTATTGTTTGTAATTATAGATTTTCAATGAAATTAAATGATGTAAGATGCAAAAATGCAACCTATATGAATTTTACACTAATGCAAGATTTAGAAGCTCTAAATGCAAATTAACTAATGCAAGATCTAATGCAAAGCTAATGTAAGCTAGATCTAGGACTATAATGTACTCCAAATTAGAAACACAAGTGTCCAAAGGTTGGGTTCATCAAAATGAACACAAGGGAAATAGGTGTGTCTACCTTTTAGGAGATGGACAACTTTGGGGACGTATTTCATACTTAAGTTCATTAGGAAACCAAGATCCTTGAACCAAGAGGCTTAATTGAGGGAAAGGACCCTTTTTGCTAGGTGGTTTTCTTAGGTGTGATTAAAAATGGGGTTCACCATTAAGTGAATGCTTAGAAATAAAGGAATGCAAGTAGTATGAAAATCTAACTATATGACCTAGAAAATAAAACTTAAAATCAGAATGAAAAACTGAGGATGAACAAAGAAGCACTTGGAAGACTAGAGATGTCAAAAACAATGTCAACAACTCTGAAATTTTTATTTTTGATGTGCACTAGGACTCATATGCCAAATTGGGCGATTTAGTTCCAGTTAGGGTTTCTGTGTTGAATCTGGAATCTATTGCTAACAAACCAGGATCTACAAAAAACTACTGAAAAGGGGTATACTAGGACTCATACGCTCAAGGTGGTGATTTATTCCTAGTATTAGGGTTTGATCGAAACTTATGTAGCCTTGAGTGATCTTCTATATCTCTCGTCTTGTCCAATCTCCAAGATTTATAGTTTGAATTTTGGCTTGTAGGTGTTTTTCGGTGAAGATGAAAACTTTTTTGACAACTTTGACAACTTTCCTCAATCTTGTAACTTTTTCTTCAAAGGATCTTCAAGCTCTAAAACACCTAGATTCACAACCACACATGAAGGTGGAAAATTTTGTTGTGTTAGGGAATAGGGGTTTGGCTTGGTCAAACCCCGTTTTGGTAATCTATAGCGTAGAAAAAGTTAACCCTTTTTCACACTTAGTTTGGGAATAAATAATTAATGATAAAATTGACTTAATTGTGCCTTATTTAGGGTGTTGTAAAGTGTTTCTTTACACTTTCACACTAATCTAGGGATTTATTAATTAATTGAGGTTAATTAGAGCTTAATTTGCCCCTTAAATTCAAATCCAAGCCTTATTTATTGCATTTTCTGAGGGATAAATCCCAAAAATCATTAATAATGTTTCACAACACTTAATTTGGAAAGGTTTGATTCCTAGGCTAGTGACCTAGGACCCATTCGCCGCCTAGAGAATGGGTC
This sequence comes from Sequoia sempervirens, assembly GCA_007258455.2. NCBI lineage: Eukaryota > Viridiplantae > Streptophyta > Pinopsida > Cupressales > Cupressaceae > Sequoia > Sequoia sempervirens. Next base: position 590,431,693 of record VDFB02271358.1, read on the forward strand.
CTTCCTAGGTCGTAGCACCCCATTTTTACATGTTATTTCATATCCCCAAAACTTGTCCTAGTTGACTATGCTAGGACCCATTCTCCCTATGGCGGCTGGGTCCTCATTAACTTAGGACACCCCTTTTTGAACATATTTTTGGTGAGATTTTAGTGATTTTGAATCCTAGATCTGATGTCGGCTTGTGTTATTTGAATTTCAAGATTAAATCTTAAGATAACTATAAATATAAGGTAATTTCACATAGTTTCATCTAAGAATTCAAGTATTCTAGCATTATAGAAAATTTGTGATCAAGAGAGCATTTCAAGAGCATTCAAGAAGGAATTTAAGGGAAGATTGTCAAGGTTTTATTGCAGCAATCAAGGATCTCTTTCATCATGCCAAATTCATGCATGTTGTTGAGCTAATATGATGTAACATTAGTGATCAAGTACAAGTATTCAAAGCCATTATCCTATGTCAAGTTCATGATCAAGATCTACACTCATTGAGGCCATTTCATGTTAAGTTTCATATTTACAACCCAAGGTTCAATTGAGGATTGGTGAGTTGTTACACATTGTTGTTCATTCATCTTTCCATTATGCATTATTTAATTACAAGGTGTAATTACCTAAATGAGGTTTGACCAAGGAAAAGCCCTATTCCCTAACAATAATTTTATTTCTTCTCTCTTGATGTGTGGTTGTATTTTTTAGATTAAAGATCAAGTGGAGAACAAAAGTTGCAAAGTTGTCAAGATTGTAAAGTTATAAAAGTTGTCATCTTACTTGCAAGATCACAAAAAGAGCTCTACAAAATTTATTTCTGATTTTTAGGAGATGAACACCTGGGAGTTGGGAGTGCAAACATTGAAGGAAAAAACCTAGAAATCACTTTTCCAGAACCCTAACAGGGACCCATTTGCCACTAGGCGAATGAGTCCTTAGTGAGGCCCAAAACAACACTTTTTTAGTAAGGTACACATCATTTCAACATCTTAAAATCTTCCTATTTTCTCTTATGATATTTAGGTTTAATTTCTATTGGTTATTTATGAATTTTACCCTCATAAATTAAGTGAAACACCAACCAAAATTAGGTTCATCCCTTCATCAATCCATTTGGGTTGAACCTCTCTTTTTCTTTGTTTCATTTTGGTGAACTCGACTTCTTAAGCATTGTAATTTTCTAATTTTGGGAGTCTTTCTTTTCATCCTAGGTTAGATCTTGCATTCATTTGCATTGAATTATGTCTCATTTAGGGTGTCTTAGTTTGCATTCAAATTTGCAACTCATTTAGGGTTTTACAATTGCATTGCTTACATTCTTTAAATCTAAAAAATATGAAAAAAAATCAGTCATCTTGCATATCATTTAGATCATACAAACTTGCATTTTAAAATCAAAACAAAATTGCATATCAAACTAGTTATTGTAATTCATCAGTTTGTCGCATTTTCATCTTGCATTTCACATTGCATTTATAGAAATCTGAAATAGAAACTTATTGTAGCAGACCTGGATCTGAAAAACATTAGAAAAATCTTAAAAACATGTAAAAATCACTTTCAAAACCCTAATCTAGGACCCATTTTCCCTAGGGAGAATGATTCCTTGATCAGACCTAAATATGCATTTCTAGAATTTAAAAAATCTTGTTTTGTGCTTCTATTTGCTATTATTACATCTCTATTTCAGTTTATTGATTTTTTTTTCATTCATTTCATTAGATCTAGCTTAATTTTCTTCATTTAGTGCATTGTCAAAATCAAAATTGTATTTACAACATTGCATTTTTAGTTTATTGCATAGTGTAATCAGTAAATTGCCTTGTTTAGAATCTAAAAATTGTGTTCATACTAGGTCATTGCATTACCTCTTTCTATTTTTGATTTGCACACTAAGTTTGTAAAAATTGCATGAGATTTACAACTTGTTGTCCTATTAGCAATACTATTGTTAGATGTAGTTTAAGGCTCATGTCATCCTACGATATACCATTCATCATGGATATTGGGTTTTCTAGCTCTCTTCCTAATAGTGTTGATAATCAACCCCCTATGGATCATAGTTTGCACACTTCATTTCCCATGACATCACTTCCTATAACCGATGTGCATTTCTCACAAGAAGACATAAAAATATTAGATGAAAACCTAGAAAAATTACAAGACTTTATCATTACTGAAAGCATGGACATTAGTATGATTCCTACTTTATAAAATCTAAGAAAACTACTTAAAACTGGAAATGGAACACAAATTGTCAATAGCCTTAGTTTCTTTCTAAACAAGAACTTAAAAAAACAAAAGAATAATAACATCCATGCCATGGTAAAATTTATTGAAGCTGAACCTCATAAGGGCTCAACCAAAATGCCTCTTGATATTGCTTTCTCACAAAAAGACATAATTAAAGATGCACTTGATGGTCCTCTTTACATAACCAAAAGAATCAATAACGAGCCCACTAATGGTATATTAATTGATCCCATTTGTGGTGACAATGTGATTATTGAAGAATTTCTATTTTGCATGAACTCTATCAAGATACATATGAAAAACCGAAAGCATTGATCAAGATAGATAATGGCTTTGCTTGTCCTCTGATTGGCTCAATAGATATTCCTTTGAAAGTTGGACTGAAAACATTAAATTTCTCATTCACCATCATCCAACAATTAGACCAATTTCATGTGAAGTTAGGCTATCCATTGCTTCACTCCATGAATGGTTTCCCCTCAGTTGTGCATAAATGTTTAAATTTTCCCTTTGGAAACAATATCTTTACTATGCATCATAGTGGGTTTAATCTCGTGTCTTCCTAAGGGAACTTTTCATTGGATTTCTTTTGGATTGAGCCTATTGAACCTATTAGATCTTGTGAGGACTTCCTTTTCAAATCATATCAAAAGTTCAAGGTAAAATGTATAGAAGATTTATCTCTTAGAAACACGCCTCAACCCGTGATTGAGCAACCTATCCTTGACAAAACAATGATTGAACCAAAAGTCCTTTTGACCATCCAAGAGCAGCCTATGACAAAATATCCTATCATTTCCTACAAGAGACCATGAGATAATTGAAATAATCCCATTGTGCCTCCTAAGATAAAATAAGTTTACAAAGCTAAAGAGAAAGTGGTTGAAAATCCTCCTATGGATCCTTTTGTTCCTCCCTTAAAGGAAGAGAAGAAACCTATGCTTGAAAAACCTACTCCTACAAAAACAAAAATTGACAATAGATTGAAATGAAACTAAAATTCTAGAGTGTAAGAATAGATGTTGTGCTATTGCTTGTATGTTACAAAATCAAGAAGAAATGAACAACATAGAAAATCAAAATACAAACTTACTTGAAGCAAGGCATGATGACTCTATACCCTCACCGCAACATAAACAAGAACCTTCAAGAGACATTATCATTCCAACTCCCGTTGTGATTAATCTAGATGATGACATTGGCATTACAAAGATTGATGAACAAGTGCATAGTGAATTAAATACATTATTTTCCTCCTCTATGAGCTTAAATGACAAATTTCCTAAAAAGAGTGTTGAACTTGACCTGCTTCTCCTAGTTTGACACTTGATGTTGTCCCTTTGGCTAGTTGTCCACTTTCCATTTATACTAACCAAGATTGGGATGTGGATGACCTGATATGGGTTGAATCACATGTGCCTTACTAGTCTTTTGCTTTTTCTTTCAATGTTTATTTATGTGATTGCATGTGCGTAATGTGATCCCCCTTGATGTCCTATTTGATGTATCTATCTTTCTCTATTTTTGCATTCCTCTATATGTATCTACATTCTTCTCTATGTCATAAACATTTTATTCTTCTCATTTGTATTGTGTTTTCCTTTTGGGGATGACGCAAAGCATTGAGACATTTAGGTCTCTTCCATGTTGACCCAAAATCTTTTCCTTTATCTTTCCTTTGTCTTGTGTTTTCCTTTTAGGGATGACACAAGGTGTTGAGACATTTAAGTCTCTTCCATGTTGACCCAAAATATTTTCCTTTATCTTGTGTTTTCCTTTTGGGGATGACGCAAGGCGTTGAGACACTTAGGTCTCTTCCATGTTGACCCTGTAGCGTAGAAAAAAGTATGCCTAAATTCCTTTCTTGATTTAGGAATAATTAATGATAAATTAGACTTAAAATCACCTTGATTTGGTGTTGTGAGGTGTTTTACACATCCACATTAGTTCTTGGGTCCTTGTGAATTAATAAGAATTTTATGATGCCTTGCAAAAGTGTTGTGAAGTGTTGTAACACACTTTCACACTTTTCTAGGATCTTATTATTATATTTCACTTCAATAACCTCTTTTTATCACTTACGAAGCCTTATTTCAAAGTGTTGTAACAAACCTTCATGCTTTTCTAGGCTTGTCAACAATAATTTCACCTTATTATGCTTTAATTGGCACCATTTTACACTTACATGCCTTAAGTGTATTTTTGAAAATAATCTCAATAAAAATATTTAATACATCTAATTTCTTAAACCCACTTAAAATTCCTAAGGGGGACCCATTTTCCACTAGGGATGAATGAGTCCCCTTTGGCACAAAAATAAAAATAAATTTAAATTTATGGCAGGTTATTATTTTTTAAGATCTAAGGTTAGCCTGTGATGTGGTATTTTTGGGAATTATTGCATAATTGTGTATAAATATAGGGTTTTCCCTCTCATTTCACAACCAATCATTCATTATTCATCTCAAGTCAAGCAAGCTAGGGTTTTAGCATTTTAAGTCATCAAGATATTTTTCTAAGGCATTCAAGGGAAAATTCTTCATCCATTACTGCAACAATTCAAGATCTATCATCATAATCTAGGTATTTTGAGTGCTTGGAGATCATTAAAGAATAAGTTGAAAACTTGTTGAAGTCATATCCCTATTGGTAAGGTCAAAATATTCACAAAAAGTCACAATGCTGAAAATCAGGGTTTCGGATCTGGACACCTAGAGGAGTAGAAAGAGTAGACCGAGAGCTTCAGATTCCACTTTCAGATTTTCAGAAAAGTCAAAGTGGACTCATTCGCCATTAGTGGCAAATGAGTCCCACTATACCTATTTTTTAGATATTTCTATAGATTCAGATACACATTTGGCTGAAACAGGCTCCAGTGTAGTTTTCCAAATCTGGGATTGATTCACCCAGAATGGCGAATGAGTCCCAGTAGGTTAAAATTTTAGGATTAGCAGCATTTTTAGTCTTCATTCCAGCCTCTACAAGTCTCTAGGTGCACACTTTTAGTTTACAATTTTCTATTTTGTTTCATGATCATTTCTAGGTCATTTAGTTTATGTTTGCATATCACATTGTGTTTCCAAACATTTTACATTTTCCAAGTTTTGCATTAGTGGTAAACCATTTTATTAGCTATCAACCTTTAGGAAAATCCCCTTTGACATATTTCAATCCCCTTTGCATTGAAATCTCAAGGGTCTGTTCTTAAATGTGAGTATTATGAAATCAGATCCCTCTTCCTCATTCCCCTTTTGGTGTATCCTTTTTCGGTGTCCACATTTTGGTGAACCTTCTTTACTAATAAATTCTTTACTGATTTGGATTCCATCATCATAATATATCTAGCTCACATTAACTTTGAATTGCATTTTGCATTAGTTAAGTTGCATTCTAGGGCTTCAAATTTTGCATTAGTGAAAGTGTATATACGTTGCATTTTTGCATCTCAAATCATTAAAAAATTCTGAAATTCTGCATTTTAATTTTAGGTCTTCATCATACAACACAAAAAACATAAAAATCAATCAAAAGAATATGAAAATTCTAAAAAAAATCACCACTGGGACTCATTTTCCACCTTGGGCGAATTAGTCCCTTTGCACCCCTAAAACTGCCTTTTACAGCACTGAAAAAACCTTGTTTTTGCACTTCTTTTTTCTGCCACTGACTATTTTTATTAGTTGGATGAGTTTCTATTACATGCATTTTATTAGATCTATCTTAGATTAGCTCATTTCATGCATTTCTCATTTTCAAATTTGCATTTATAATATTTCATCTTTCAGGTTGTTGCATAATGTAATAAAAAAATTACCTTGTTTCACATCTAAAAATCGCATTTACACATTTTACTTTAAGTCATTGCATTGCACTTTCTTTACTTTTCCATGATAGCATGTTTACTTTCAAGATATGTGGCTTTGATTTGGTTTAAAATGGATTGTATAAATACAACATTCCCTCTTATGAGTTCAATTTAGATTACAACAATGAGGTCATAAAGAAACACGTTAATCATCAAACCATTGACACAATCCTTAATATTACATTACCCATTGGTGAGGATGGTAGTGTTAAAAATCATAACAATCATACTTGTTCTTCTCCCGATACCTCTCCTATTAGTGACAAAGGTATCTTAATGAAAGAAGATACAAGCATTGAGGGTTTTGATTGTCCCTCTCCTCATCCCCCTTTGGAATATATTAGACAACAAGAAGATGAGATCATAGAAACATTTCTAGACATCACCTTACTTATTCTCCATAACCATGACAATCAAAATTGTCTTTCTCCTAATATCCTTCCTCGATGCAAAGAGGATAGGTTGGTATTAGAAGATATACCTATTAAGAGTCATGACAATCTTGTTCCTCTCTTCCCTAACGCTCCTACAATTTGGGAAGATCTATTTGGTAGGAATGAAAATCATAGTTCTCCTTCTCTTGATACCTCCCCTACTTGTGATGAAGCTGCTTTACACAATTTAACCATGAATGAACATATTGCAAGCTCTCCTACTAGGGTAGATAATATGGGACAAGAGAATGAGACCTTAAAGACAAATAACAATCAAATAGATCCTTCCCCTAATCTATCCACTATTGATAAACAATAAAATCCAACCATTGATCATTCCCTTACTTGCGATGAAGTCATTTTAGAGAAACCAACCTCTGAATATCAACATCTAGCTTGTTGTTCTCCTAAAAAATCTCCTTCTAGGGAGGATATCGTGGTGCAACAAAAGGAAAGCATTGGAAATAATGATATTATGCCCTTAGATGAAGATGATGAAGCAACATTAGACTCTCCTTCACTAAGGGACATTAATATTATTCAACCTCAACTCATCCTTTATCCCCCTTCACACAAACCTCCAACTCAAAATAAACCTAAACTTGTCCTTTACCCACCTAAGAACAATGGTTCACAACAACTAAGTCATAATACTGTTGCTCATACATATAACACTAGAAACAATCCACAACCATCACAACCAAACTCGACACCCGTACCTTTGCCTAATCCTATCCTACCTAACCCTATCTTACCAAGTCCTCCTTGTGGAAAGGAGTATGATCTTGTCAAGCAACTTAAGAATACTCCTGCTAAGATATCATTACGGGACCTTATTCAAGCATCCCCTCATTACCACCACATGATTCAAACAACCTTACAACAAGTTCTTATCCCTTCAAATGTGCAACCAAATGACATAGTATCCTTGATCCAGGGAATAAATGCTAACATTATTTTCCACCAAAGTGAACTCCCCCCTTTGGAAGTGTAAAAAAAATGATTCATTTATGATCATAGCTCAATACAAGAAAAAAGGGATAAAGAGAACTCTTATAGCTACCGGCTCTACCCTTAATGTATGTAGTGTGAGCCTTCTGGATAGGCTTGGCATTGATAAATCAAACATTCAACCTGATTCTTTATCTATTAAGGAATTTGACAATGTCAAAAAAAAACCTCTCGATGTGATTACTTTACCTATTACAGTTGGGAACTCCACATTGGAAACACAAGTCCATGTTATGCCTCATGAACTTTCATATAATCTTATTTTAGGCAGACCATGGATTCATGCAATGAATGGGGCACCTTCTACTCTTCATTGTAAAATTAAATAAATCTACAATAACAAAGTGTGCACACTTGAAGTCGACCCTGACCCAAACAATTGTTTGAAAATTAAGAAAAAAAGGGAAAATCCTTTGGAAACATTAACACCAACCACACAAGTAGAACCCGTGCAACAAAATGAAAAATAAAAACACATTGAAGAAGTCATAAAGCTATTAGAAGAGTATTGGGGTTCCTTAGATTTCAAATATACATTCACGGGCGAATACAAGACCATACACAAAGACTCTAAAGAGGGAAAAGAGAAAGTGGTAATGTCAACACAAAACTCAAAAGATCCTTCAAAATCATCTGTACCTCAACCACTTTAGAATAAAAGACAATAGATTACACCACAAAATTTGATGAACTTAATTATGAACAACCACTAGATCCAAAAGTAATGAAAAATATTTATGGAAAAGGTTATGAACTTATGAAACAAATTAGCTTTAGTGGAAAAGGATGTGGTGCTAGAGAACAAGGTATTTGTGTTCCCATCGAGCCTAACATGCAAGAAATGATTCATGGTCTTGGTTATTTTCCTTTGATAAAAATAAACAAACCTTCACTCAATATCAACACTCTTGCAAAATATTCCTCTAAACCGACCTTAATGGTAGTGCACCCTGAACTAATCGACACTAGTGGTCTTGGTTGTTATCCTTTCCAAACAAAAACATCTTTGCTTAATGTCAATTTCATCTCACAAAATACTGATGATTTGAATTTGTTAAATTTTACACACTCCTATAAAGGAGAGAACAAAATCTCTCAATCTAAAGAGTCTTATGTAAGTACAACATCTTGTACTAAGCAAGAGGTATCTTTGCCTTAAACTATAGGAACACCTTCTTCCGTTGATCAAGAGGGTATCTTGTTGAGACTCCACCAAGATCACTTGATATCTCTCCCTCTAAGAACTCTAAATAAATTCTATTACAAGACTTCATTTTGCGCCTATCACAAAGTTCATGGTCATTCTACTAATGAATGTAAGGCTTTCAGTAGTAAAATCCAACATCTTAAGGAGTTTGGTGCTCTTCCTTATGTGGGGGCACCTCATTCCTCTAATCGATATTGATTTTCAATCTAGCATTTTTGTCATCAATCATTTTGGCTCACCCTTGTCTTGCACTAAGTGGGGTCAAGGGTTGAGTTAGCCTTGTCCTCGTATGTCACTTATCGTTGTCTCTTTTGGATATTTGACCACCTTTCATGTACATCTAAGAGAAAGCTTGGGATGTTGATGCCATGCCTTAAGTTGGCTTGCATGTGACATACTACCTTATTCATGATGTAGCTTATTGGAAACATATGACTTGGCATAGGGATTTCTAAATAATCTCTTGTGTCTTCTTCTACTTTAAAGAAATTGCTCACAGTAATAATGTTAGCAACCACTTTAAAGTGGGGGCATACATCGACACTCATATTTCATTGTGTGATTTTATTTTTCTTGTGATTTCCTCTCTTTGAAACATTAGCTATAATGTTCCCCAGGATGAGACCTTGCACTTTTCCTCTCTTGGAAACAATATGAGACCATTTGTACTTTTCCTCTCTTAGAGACATTAAGCATGATGTTCCCTAAGATGATACCTTGCACAAACTAAGGAAAATACCTTTGAACATTCCTTGCGCTATTTTGCATTTACAATGTATATGATTTTCAAGCATATGAAGCTTTGCTTGCCGCATGGAGTTCAAAGATCATTTTTGTGTGCGCCTTATCAAAGTTATTAGGAGGTATAACTTTGGTATGGTTGAGCGGGATGCCCAATCCAAGGCATGAATTTCCCCATAGCCACTTTCATGTATGTGAGTGCATACTAGCCATGAGTGTATGTTTCTCACCTTTTAGAACTTCTCACCCAGTGGATAGTCAAGATTTCCATCGCTTCAGAGTGACTATGCATTTTTTGTGGACAAACAACCTAGATCTACTCCACATCGTGTTGGAAAAAAATTGAAGTTTGATCCACCTTTTTATTTATTCTTGTTCTTCTCTTCCTTCTAGTTATTTCCATTGCATGATCGCGTATCTTATTTTGTTGCATACCATACACCATTTTGTATGTCCTTTTGCGCTTATGTTGGTTTAACTTAGGAACTTGGATTCTAGGGGCTTGACCGTTGCCTTTATTTTTTTCATCCTTTTCCATTCACATTAGTATGATTCGATGCCTCTTGAATTTCTACTTTAGTGTGAGTTTTAAGCAAGTTCATCCTCTTACTAAAGTGGGGGCTAAATGTAGCATAGAAAAAAGTATGCATTTTCCTTGCTTGATTCAGGAATAATTAATGATGAATTAGACTTAACATTTCCTTGATCCAGTGTTGTGAGGTGTTTTACACATCCACATTAGGTCTTGGGCCCTTGTGAATTAATAATAATTTTATGATGCCTTGCAAAAGTGTTGTGAAGTGTTGTAACACACTTTCACACTTTTCTAGGATTTTGTTATTATATTTCACTTAAATAACCTCTTTTTATAACTTACCAAGCCTTATTTTAAAGTGTTGTAACAAACATTCTCTCTTTTCTAGGCTTTTCAATAATATTTTGACCTTTATTATGCTTTAATTGGCCCCATTTTACACTTATAGGCCTTAAGTGTATTTTTGAAAATAATCTCGATAAACATCATTTAAAACATCTAATTTATGAAACCCACTTAAAATGCCTAAGTGGGACCCATTCACCACTAGGGGAAAATGAGTCCCCTTTGGCACAAAAATCAAAATAATTTTAAATTTCTGGCAAGTTATTATTTTCTAAGATCTAAGGTCAGCCTGTGATGTGGTATTTTTGAGAATTATTGCATAATTGTGTATAAATATAGGGTTTTCCCTCTCATTTCATGACCAATCATTCATTCATCATAAATTATTCATCTCAAGTCAAGCAAGCTAGGGTTTTAGCATTTTAAGTCATCAAGATAGTTTTCTAAGGAATTCAAGGGCAGATTCTTCATCCATTGTTGCAACAATTCAAGATCTATGATAATGTTCTAGGAATTTTTAGGGCTTGGAGATCATTGAAGAACAAGTTAAAAACTTGTTGAAGTCATCTCCCTATTGGAAATGTCAAAATATTCACAAAAAGTCATAGTGCCAAAAATTAGGGTTTCAGATCTGGACACCTAGAGGAGTAGAAAGAGCAGACCGAGAGCTTTAGATTCCACTTTCAGGTTTTTAGAAAGTTCAAAGTGGAAAAATTAGCCATTAATGGTGAATGAGTCCCACTGTACCTGTTTTTCATATATTTCTACAAATTTGGATACCCATTTATCTGAAACAGGCTTTGGTGGAGTTTTTCAGATCTGGGGCTAATTTGCTCAGAATGGTGAATGAGTCCCAGTAGGTCAAAATTTTAGGATCAACAACATTTTCAATCTTCATTCAAGCCTCTACAAGTCTCCAGGTGCACACTTTTAGTTTTACAGTTTTTTATTTTGTTTCATGATCATTTCTAGGTCATTTAGTATATGTTTGCATATCACATTGTGTTTTCAGAAATTTTACATTTTCCAAGTTTTGCATTAGTGGTAATTTATTAGCTTTCAGCCTTTAGGAAAAACCCCTTTGAAAAATTTCAATCTCCTTTGCATTGAAATCTCAAGGGTTTGTTCTTGAATTTGAGCATTGTGAAATCATATCCCTCTTCCTTCATTCCCCTTTTGGTGTATCTTTTTTTCGGTGATCACAGACCCGAAGGATTCTTCTTTGTTTTCACTCTCTTTTTGTCATTCTTCTAGTTCTATGAATATTTGGGGAATGAAGACAGTTACACACTCTATGACAACATTGTAGCAAAGACATATTGACCCTGAATCCATAGATCCCTTATGTATTCTTGGGGGTAACCCCTCTTTCCTTTTTCATGACGTAGCTTTATTTTGGAAACATATGACTTGGCATAGGGTTTTCTGAGGAAAGCTCTCATGTCTTAGGATAAAAAATTGGCTACTTTAAAGTAGTTTCTCACAACAATGGTGTTAGCATCCACTTTAAAGTGGGGCCATACATCGATGACATCTTTTGATATTTTTCATATTTCATGGTGCGATTTTCTTTCTTGTGAAGTGTATTTTTCTTGGTGGTGTCATTGGGTTTGATGTCCTCCAAGAGTGTGATATGTCTAAGCATAAAAATTTCCCTTAGTGGCATGATGAAAAATGAAGCATCCCATAAGTGGCAATATGATATTCTTGACTTGTCCTCTCTTGGAGACATTAGGCACGATGTTCCCTAAGAAGAAGACCTTACATGAAATGAAAATCCCTTTGAACATAAACCTGTAGAAAAAACATTCAAAAACATTTAGCATTGTGGTGCCTTAACAAAGTCGTCAGGAGGATAAAGTTATTTGCTATGGTATGGGAGGCTAATATGATTCTCTCATTTACCACCTTGTTGGGATGATCACCTAGTGGATGGCCTGAGGTTCCACTACCCTAGAGTGAGTGTGTGTCATTTGCATAGTAGACATCAAGTTCTTCTTGTAAACATTGTTGGAAAAATAGCCTAGAATTGGTCCACATCATGTTGGATAGACTATCAAAGCTTGATCCTTTTTCTTGGATAAACAATCATGTTCCACATTGTGTTGGAACGGTTGATGCTTGATCCTTTATGATCCTTTATTTTCTTGGGCTTTGATAGGGTATGATTGTGTATCTTTTTCATTGTTGCATACATAAGTATCTTGAATGTCTACTTTAGTGTGATTTTGACATGGGGGAAAACTCTCTAGGGCTTTATTAATTAATTGAGGTTAATTAGAGCTTAATTGGCCCCTTAAATTCAAATCCAAGCCTTATTTATTGAATTTTTTGAGGGATAAATCTTGACACTCATTAATCATGTTTCACAACACTTAATTTGGAAAGGTTTGAGTCCAATGCTAGTGACCTAGGACCCATTCACCACTTGGTGAATGGGTCCTTCCTAGGTCCTAGGACCCCCTTTTTACATGTTATTCTTGGTAGGATTTTAGTGGGGTGAATGGGTCCTCCTTAACTCATGATATCCCTTTTTGAACATATTCTTGGTAGGATTTTAGTGATTTTGAATCCTAGATTTGATGTCGGCTTGTGTTATTTGAATTTTTGGATTAAATATTAAGATAAGTATAAATATAAGGTAATTTCACATAGTTTCATCTAAGAATTCAGGTATTCAACAATTATAGCAAATTTATGATCAAGAGAGCATTTCAAGAGCAATCAAGAAGGAATTCAAGGGTATATTGTCAAGGTTTTATTGCAGCAATCAAGGATCTTTTTCATCATGTCAAAGTCATGCATGTTGTTGAGAAAATGTGATTTTGTAGCATTGGTGATCAAGTTCATGATCAAGATTTACACTCATTGAGGCCATTTCATGCTAAATTTTAGATTTGCAATCCAAGGTTCAATTGAGGATTGGTGAGTTGTTACACATTGTTGTTCATTCATCTTTCCTTTATGCATTATTTCATTACAATTTTTAATTACCTAAACGGGGTTTAACCAAGGAAAAACCCTATTCCCTAACAATCAACAATTTTTCTTCTCTCTTGATGTGTGATTGTATGTTTTAGATTGAAGATTAAGTGGAGAACAAAAGTTGCAAAGTTGCAAAGATTGTAAAGTTACAAAAATTTTCATCTTACTAACAAGATCATGGAAAGAGATCTACAAAATTTATTTTCAACTTTCAAGAGTTGAACACTTGGGAGCTGGGAGTATAGACATTAAAGAATAAAACCCAAAAATCACTTTTCTAGAACCCTAATAGGGACCCATTCACCATTGGGCGAATGAGTCCTTAGTGAGGCCTGAAATGGCACTTTTTCAACAAGGTACACATCATAAATTTGCTAGGATACTTGAATACTTGAATTGCTAGATCACACTTATAAAAATTTCTAGGAGAAATTACGTGAAATAAGATTTTATTTATACTTGTTTATGCCAAATTTCCTAAAATTACAACACTACAAGCCAACATTAGATCAAAGAGAATAAAATACCACCAAGAATTAAATTAAAAATAAGTCCAAGCTAAAGTGGGACTCATACGCCAATTAGGGCATATGAGTCCCAGTAGCTTAAACTTGTGACACAAACTTCAAGAAATGTTAAGATCAATGCAATATTCAGGATCAAGCCTCGAAACCTAGGTGGGACCCATACACCCAAGGTGGTGTATGAGTCCCAAATCACTAGATCTGGAACAAACAACCCAAAAATATGAATTATGATTGGTCATTTAATAAATTTTGGGATTATCCTCAAAGAAATGCATTTAATTAGGCTTGTGGATACAAAATAGGACCAAATAAGGCATAAAGAAGCCCAATTAATTAATAAAGCCCTAAATTAGTGTGAAAGTGTAAAGATACACTTTACAACACCCTAAATGAGACATAATTAGGTCCATTTAGATTAAAAAATCCCTAAACTTAATGTGAATGTGTAAAACACATTACAACACTAAATCAAGGTAACATTTGGTTCATTTTAATATTAATTATTCCCAAATTAAGTGAGGAAAAGGGATACTTTTTCTCTCACTACAAACCTAAATAATTATATTTTTTTGAATCCTTTTGGGAAAATATCTATCACACTAAAAAATGTGCATGATATTTTTTTTATAATTTTTTTTTAATATATTTTTCAATTTTTTTATTGGTCATAATTGTTGTTTTGAAAATTTCTCGTGTAAGTCTCGTATAAGATGACCTAAAATTCTAATTTTTTAATTTTTAATTTCAAATTGAAAAGAATTGTCTAAAGAATGTGCACATATAATTTGTTTTTCAAAAAATTATTTTAATAAAAAGTAATTAAAATATTAAAAACCCATATATTTCAAGTTTATGACCAGTTTCGTAAAAAATTTAAAAAATAGAAAAAATAATCCAATTGTAAAAAAAATACATATTTGGAATATGCACAATCTCAACTATAATGGGTTTTAATTTTGTCAAAAAAAATTTCAAAAAACATCTTTAGACATATGTCCAAAGTCATTCTTTTCTACTAACACTTGCATGACCTTCAAGTTGCAGGTCAAAGCAAGTCCAAAGCTAAGGGTCAGCTCCCCAAGTCTTTTTTCTGACTTGACACCCATAGCAAAAACTAGGCTGAAAATTGAAAATTGTAGAAATGGGATCCTGATTCTAAATGGGATCCCATTTGGTTTTTTTTTTTAAATTAAGCCTTTATGAAATGGGATCTTGTTTCTTGCATTTACCCCATGGCATGGGATGTGTGGGTACATGCTTGTTCACATGGAGTGCTTGTAGAGGGCTTGATGATTCAAAGGTGTTCATGGAGATTTATGAAAATATATTGTAATGATTGTTGTTGAATAATACATGAGTGATGGATGCTTTTGGAGGCTGGGTGTTTTCCTCTTGAGGGTTTTTCTAGGTCTATTCTTTTGCATATGGATTTGAATATTTGTTTACATAGATTTCTCTATTTGCATAATGTGGAAATTATCTTGGGTGGATGCATATTTCCTTTCAAAGGGGTTTTTTGATTTTATTAATCTTTTAGTTCAACAAAATAAAACACTTATCTTTTGGTCTTCTATCCTTCAAGGAAAGAGGTTTTTCTTTTTGAATTCAATTACTTGAACTCTTTATGATTGTGCTAACAATCCTTTTACGCCTCATTTAAAAGAAAGTTGATAAATATATAAATATATTTCCTTGTTGTGGCTATTAGTGTGTTCTTCTATAGTTCT
The DNA here is from genome assembly GCA_007258455.2 of Sequoia sempervirens. Lineage (NCBI taxonomy): Eukaryota > Viridiplantae > Streptophyta > Pinopsida > Cupressales > Cupressaceae > Sequoia > Sequoia sempervirens. Next base: position 590,447,316 of record VDFB02271358.1, read on the forward strand.
ATAAATAATTTTCTAATTATTTTGTTATTAAATGCCTTAGCTTGTTATACCAATCCTAAAATTTAATATTAAAATTGTGTTTTATGACCTTTCCTTTTATTTAAAATTGTTAATTTTAAGTATGAGCTCTATGCAAGTTTTAAGCGGTAGAAGATAAACCCCTTAACTTGTTGATTTTCCTAGTAGTATAGTATTTTATTTCAAGTAAATTTCTCTCCCTTTTTCCTTTAAAATTGTCTTAAGAGATAATTGAAAACTATAATAGATATGGCTTCTTAATTTAGAGGTTAACTTGTGGGTCACATCTTGAAATGATAATTGATATTCGATATTCATTATTTGCAAAGGAGATAAAAGCTCCTTAAATAATACAATGTAGGACGATGTTTCTAAAAAGAAACAAACGTTAACAAAAAAAAAGAACTGAAAGTTAACTATTGACTAACTAAAGGCTAAGATGACCATTAAATAATACAATAATACTTTAATACCCTCCCTTAATGGTCATCCTACTAACTACTCCAAGATTATCCCAAAATTTTACAAATTTATTTAGATTGAGAGACTTGGTGAGAATGCCTGTAGTCTTATCCTCAGTTGGAACATATTGCAACATCACAGAGCCATCTTCACAAAGTTGTCTGATGAAGTGACAATGAAGCTCAACATGCTTGGTTCACTTGTGGAAGACTGGATTATTAGCAAGTTTGAGAACCCCTTGATTATTAAAAAATAAGGGTGAAGGCCCTGCTTGAGACATTTGCATGTTAGCAAGCATCCTTCAAAGCAACACTGCCTCACAAGCTACCTTAACTATTCCCCGATACTCTACTTCAGTTGAGGAAAGAGAAACTGCTTGTTGCTTCTTGCTTGTCCATGTGACTACACCTGTACCAAGATTGAAAACATAACTAGAAGTGGACTTCTTGTCATCCATTGAACCTGCCCAATCTGAGTCTATAAAGCCAACCAATCTAGGATCTTTACATCTATTATATAGAATTCCAAAGGTAGGTTTCCCTTTGATTGCAATTCTCACTTCATGAAAACCACGTTTTTCACATCAAAACTAAGATCAGGTCTAGTGGAAGTAAGATAGATGAGGTTGCCCACAAGTTTCCTGAATGCAAACTCATTTACCACTGGTGAGTCTGATTTGGCTAAAAGTTTCAGCCCCTTCTCCATAGGAGTGGATGAGATTTTGCAATATCCCATCTTGAATTTTTCAAGAAAACTCCTAACATATTTCGATTGAGAAATGAATATACTGCCACCTATCTTCCAAACTTCTACACCAAGAAAATAGTGTAGGAGACCCAAGTCCATCATCTAAAACTCCTGACACAAATTTGAATTGATATGTTTAATCAAATGTAACCTATTTCCAACAATGATGATATCATCCACATAGATGACAAGAAGGATGATATTACTGCCAGTGTTCTTGACATACAAATTTGTATCTAAGGGACTCTAGTGAAGCCCCTGTGCAACTAGGTACTTATCAAACTTTAGGTACCATGCCTTGGGTGCCTACTTGAGGCCATAAAGATCCTTTCATAATCTATATGACTTATTCTCTTGTCTTGCAACCTTAAAACTAGGAGGCTATGTCATGTAAACTTCTTCCTCCAAATCTCCATTGAGAAAGGCACTCTTCACATCCATCTGATGGATGTTCCAGCCAAACTATGCTACCATGGCTAGGAAAAGTTAGATGGTGCTCATCTTTTCTATGGGAGAAAAGGTTTCCTCATAATCAATACCTTCTCTATGTGAGAACCCCTTAGCCACCAATCGAGCCTTGTATTTCTCTAGTGTTCCATCTGTCTTGTACTTGACCTTGTAAACCCATTTATAGCCAGTGGGTTTCTTCCTAGGTGGAAGATCTGACATAACCCATGTGTTGTTCTTTAAAAGAATATGATGCTTAGAATCCATAGCATTTTCCCATTTAGGTTTACCCTTGGCCTTTGAATATTTCTAGAGCTCATAAATACTTTGAATGTTTCCTATAAGAGAAAATTTTACTATGTTCTTTTTTCTCTTACCTCTAGATGATTGTCCTTCAACGAGCTTTTCCCACCAATAAGCTTTTCCCACCACTTAGGAAGAGGAGGAGAAGAATCATCTACCAAATCATAATGAGCATCATGATGACTTGGGTTGCTTGGAATAATACCATCCATTGTATTCTGAGGAAAATTTGTTGAGACAAAGTCTTGTCAAGGAGATTCCACAATGTTAGAATCATCAAAGTCCCTCCTTGCTGGTAGAGGATTTGGTCTGGGAGATTCTACAATGTGTGAAGCATCAAAATCCCTCCCTTCAGGTGGAGCTATTGATAGCTTAGCTCCCAAATCCTTGGTCTTCAGAGGCTGATCATCAAGACTCTTGTTGGGAGAAGGGAGCAAAAAGGGCCCACCTTCCTCATCAAACAAAACATCCCTACTAAATGTCAAATGGTCAGTAGCCACATCAATTAACTGATAGGCCTTGTGATTGTCACTGTATCTTGTTAGCATCAACTTCTAGCTCTTGAAATCCAATTTGGTTGTTTTGGCATCTAAAATCCAAACATACACAATTGAACCAAAAACACTGAGGTGGGCGATTTTTGGTTTCCTCCTAGACCATGCTTTCTCAGGAGTCATCTTCTTAATGGCCTGTGTGGGAGACTGCTTTGAAATGAAAGAAAATAGGTGGGGTTAATGTTAAAAGGGGGTTCACCACAATAAATTGATAACAAAGGACCCGTTTTCCCTCAATTCATTGAAGGAAATAAGATCCAAACAATGAAGTGACTAACAACCAAAAGGTGAGTAAAATCAAGGTATGAATCTACAAATTTCCTTTCTATGCAAGAACGGGGGTATGATTTAAATAGAACTTTGGGGGAGAAAGATTAAAACTATCAAATAAACTCCAAAATGGTAGCTATAAAATACAAATGAAAGACTGTACTCAAAATTGATGGAACCCATAATCAAAAGGTAGATCTAGAAAAGGGAGAATGATGTGTACCAGTCACCAAAAGTTCCTTTTTGAAGCTCACTAATGACTCATTCATCCTATGGTGAATGGGTCCTAGCTAGGGCTCTGTAAAAATTCTTTCTAGGTTCTCTCCTATCTTTTCTGCACTCCTAGATTCACAAGTTTCATTGTCGGACAACCGAAAAATAAATCCTATAGAATATTTTCTATGAGATGACAACTTTCCTTGCAACTTTGACAACTTTACAACTTTCTTCAATTTTTCTCTTCAAAGGATCTTCCACCTAAAACTTGCAAACACAAACAAAAGAGCAGAAAAAATGTTTTTGGTGATGGGAGGTTTGCCTTGGTCAAACCCCATTTGAGTATTTAAACTTTGTAATGAAATCAAATAGCATGAAGGAAATGATGAATAAACAAATGCAATGTCATCACTCACCAAACCTTTGATTAAACCTTGGAATGCAAATTTGTAACTAGCATGAATTGGCCTTAATGGATGTGAATCTTGATCTTGAAACTTGATTTGAAACAATTCCTTTGAATGCTTGGAAGGATCTTGAACTCTACATCACTATATTAGCTCAAACAACATGCATGATGCAAGAAAGCTTTGACATGATAATGGAATCTTGATTGCTGTAATAATCTTCAATAATTCTTCTCTTGAATGCCTTGAAGTGTTCTTGAAATTCTCTTATATTTCTCTTGTGAAAATTTATTGATCTCATGAAAATATTCTAGGTGAAACATAGTGAAATGATCTCTTATTTATACATACCTTAATATTAATTCCTAAAATTCAAATATCACAAGCCAACATCTGAATACACATTTGAAATCATTGAAAAAAAACCAAAAACATAGTTTAGACTTAGCTCCTAGGCCTAAGTGAGGACCCATTTTCCCTATCGTGAATGGGTCCTAGGTCACTTATGTAGGGAAAACATTCTTCAAGGATGAGTGTTATGGCTTGATATTAATGAATGTTGGGTTTTATACTTCAAAAGTTATAATTAATTAGGCTTGGATTTTAATTAAAGGGTCCAATTAAGGAAAATTAACCTCCATTAATTAATAAAATCCCTAGATTAGTGTGAAAGTGTAAAGGTACATCTTACAACACCAAAAAAATAAGGCACAATAAAGTCCATTTTAATTAAGAGGGCCCTAAAATTAATGTGAATATGTAAAATACATATTACAACACTAAATAAGGCATAATTAAGCTCATTTTATTATTATTGATTTATTTCCCAAATTAAGTGTGAAAAAGGGATACTTTTTCCTACATTAGACGGTTAAGAAGGTATATTGTAGTATACACTGCCTCAGCCCAAAATTTATTGGGAACACTCTTATTTTCCAACATACATCGAGCCATTTTGTGATGGTATGATTCCTCCACTCAACAACACCATTCTGTTGAGGGGTATAGGGTGTGGTAAGCTGGTGTCTAATTTTGTGTTTTGCATAGAAGTTTGTGAACTAGTTGGAACATAACTCACCCCAATTATCTATTCTAAGAGTGATAATTTGACATTTAGACTCTTTTTTAGCTAATGCTTTAGACTTCTAAAATTCATTAAATACTTGTGACTTTTCTTTGAGAAAATACAGGTTCACATTTTTCTACTAAAATCATCAACAAACAAAAAAAATACTTGGCACCAATGACCAATTTAGTATTCATTAGTTCATAAACGTCTACATGAACCAACTATAGGACCTTGGATACTCTCCAATACTTTCCATCTAAAAATGGAGTATGGTGTTGCTTCCTTGCTTGGAAAGCTCTGTAAATGCCATGTGTCTACTGCTAAATCTTAGGTAAGCCTTCTACCAAATTCTCACAAGCTAGCTGAGAGAAGTAAGCAAGATTGAGGTGCCCATACCACTGATTCCAAAGATTGTTGATGCACTCCTTGCAACCAGTGCATGCTCAGAGGGTCTCTAGTATCAAGTAGCCGATACAAACCATGATCCTCAAGCCCAACTACCACAGTTTTCTTGGACTCCTATCAACAATTTGACACTTATGAGAACTAAAAATTATGTCTAACTTCGGACTATGACACATAATTTGACTGATAGAGAGCAGATTGAGCTCCATGCCTGATACATAGCATACATTGAGAAACACTAAATGTCTTCCACTAGATGTGATCTGGATGTTTCCCTTGCTAGCAACTGTATACTCTTTTCCACCACCAAAGATGATGGAGTCGGAGCAAGCCATATAATCTGTGAACCAATCTCTCATGTTTGTAAAATGTTAGGAGGCTCTAGAATCAATGTACCATGCAGATGATTTTACATGATCTACTAGTCTTTTGGCCATTAATGTAGAAGAGGTAGATGCCTTCTCAAGATGCATAAATCCATTCCTCCATGATTTCACCAAAAAACTTGATGGTAGATTAAAAGTTTACAATCTTCAAAAAATATTCCACATAAATTCTAGCAAAAAACCCTAGGTCCTCAAGATCAGAAAACCCACAAATTTTGATAGTAGAAGACACAAGACAAAAGAGAGGCATTAGAGCCATGATTTCACTAGAAATTGCATCATAAACTTTAGGAAACAAGGTTTCTTAGATCACAAAAAATGGAGAACCATGATTTTTGAGAAAACCCATGAAAGAAGAAAATCACAATCAGGTAACACTATTGCAGAAGAAAACTTGAGAAAAAAACACGTCAAGGAGACATGGAGTTACAAGTCAAACAAGATGAAGAAAGATGCCCTTAAAAAATAAGAAACACCCATGAAATGAGGTCGTGTAGGCTTTAGAAACCACAAACAACTATGTTCACATGTTTTGCACAGAGAATGGATGCAAAAAAGAAGAAAAACCCTTGCACGATTTCCAGATGAAAAACCTAAAAAAAAATCTGCCAAAGAAAGACATGATTTTACATTAAAAAAATTGATTTTCCCACAAAAATCTTAACAAAAGAAGCCATGATTTTCTTCACAGATCCTCCACAAAAAAAAACTTGAAAATTTTCCTTTAGATTTTCCATGAAAATCTACTTCAGAAACCCTTTGATTTTCAAAAAAATTGATTCACAAAGAAAACTTGAAAAGTTCTTCGATTTTTTTATTTTAAAAAAATCTAAGAAATTTATAAAAAAATCCTTAGGAAACAATGAATTTTAATTTCTAAAAATTCACTTAAAAACAATTGTGCCTAACCTCTGATACCATGAAATGACAGTTGATAATTGGTATTCGTTATTTACAAAGGAGATGAAAACTCCTTAAATAATACAATCTAGGACGATGTTTCTAAACAGAAATAGATGTTAACAAAAGAAAAGAAATGAAAGTAAACTACTGACTAACTTTAGGCTAAGATGACCATTAAATAATACAATAATACTTTAATACATCTCACATTAAAAAAAATGTCATTTTCATATAGAGGCATATGAGAATACGGATTTATATATATCAATAATTTTATCATACCTAGTGGGACTCAAAAAATAACTTGTATGAGTAATCCATATAGCCTCTATGTTTACTCCTATTTTTATAAGAAGGCATGCCACTATATATTTTGCAACCAATGACCCTTATCTCCTAGTTATACCTTTGGTTATTCCTCAAAAGATAATTCTCATCAGTCTAAATCCTCTATCACCTCTTCCATTACCTCTACAAATGGAATCCTAAAGAGCCCTTCAATTTTTTTTTAATTAGAATAGTCGAAGTCCCTTAATTCCTATTATTACTCTAGCTACTTGGGATCCTATTCCAACCAATTCTTTCGAGTCCCTCCCAAAGTTCATATAAGGGAAGATTATAATACCTCACAAAGGATATTCAATATGATGTAGATATTTTAACTATATATTTTTTAATAGAATAAAATATAGTACTCAAATTATGTGTGGCATCCTTTAAAGTGGAAGTTCTAGTTTGTTATTGATCATTGACGCATAATTCTATTTATTCATGGGGTCATCTTGAATATGGTTTTTATGAGAGAATCAAGGAAATAGGATGTCATTATTCACTTCTACAATATCTACTCACCATAAAGAGAGATTGTAAGAATCCATTATTTATTCCAACTCTAGATTCTAGGAAAATTGGAAGAGAAATCCTAATATACCAATAGAAGTAGAATTTATCTAATTTTTGAAAACCTTTAATTTAGACATGAAAAGAAAAATGGTGTGCTCTCTTTCACCCTTACGGTTTTGGACCTAAAAGGAGACAATTTTCTTACTTTTCAATCAAGAACAAACCCTTGAGATTTCAATGCAAAGGAGATTAAAATCTTGCAAAGGGGCTATCCTAAAGGATGAATGAGATTGAATGAGGGGTTCACCACCAATTTTAGACTTGGAAAATAAAATGAAATGAAAAACACAATGTAAAACCCTAATTGAATGCAATACAACACTAAATGACCTAGAGAAATGAACAAAATGCAACAAAAAGATATGAAACAAAAAGTGTGCACTTGGGAAACTGAAGAAGGAAGAATGGAGGTCTAGATCATTAAAACATCTATCGTTGATATTGACTAGGACTCATTCGCCAAGCTAGGTGAATTGGTCCAATTTCTAGGAAAATAAATTGGAGGAAGTTTTAGCCAAAAGGGTATCTAGATCTGCAAAAATATTTGTCAAGCCTGTATAGTGGGACTTATTAACCAATAGTGGTGAATCAATCCACTTCTACTTTTTTGGAAATTCTCAATTTGATTCTATGCCTCTTGGTTTGCTCTGCCCTTTTTGACTAGTTTCTGGATCCAAATTACAAATTTCCACCTATAGACCTTCTCCAAGCTTCTCCAAGGCTTGATGACAACTTTGACAACTTTGAAGGATGTGTTGTTGCAAGTATGGGCTAGTTTGGTGGTGTTTTCATTGATGTCAACACTGTTCAGTATGTTGCAGATTGTACATGTATAGTTGAGATGTTGTTGAGATGTTGTGAGTACATGGAGCTATCTTATATCGCTATAGATGTGTTGTGTTGATGAGTTTCGAAGTGCTTTTGAGAAAATTAATAAAGAAGAGAAGTCAAAGTGATGAATGTGTTCAGATTTTCCTCCAGTATGTGCTATGTGTTTCTTCTATGTTGATCCTATGCATGTGCGGTTCTGAAGTTTTCATTACGGTGATCTGATGGTGATATATTTTGAGTTTCAATTTCTGGCGAGCTGGTATGTGAAAGTTGTGTCCACCAGTATGTGTGTTCTATCGATAAAGTAGATATTTTGTGGATTGGGATAAATTTTTTTGCTCCACAGTCCTCCACTAGTTTGTTTCAAATCTTGCAAATCTAGGATTTATCTTATGATGGTATTCTCTGTGTTTTGGCAAAGAAGGTTGAAGTTTGGTAATCTGGAAGTCATGTTTCTATATTCCAGTGCAAGTTTCCATAGTTCAGATGATCTGGTGAAAGGTATTTAGTGTATGAAGTATATTATTTTTCTATAGACATCTCTGAAGAAGTTTGAGATGAAGTCTCATGAATAATGAAGCGTGTTGAGGTGTCCACGTGTCATCTTCATGCTGGGAAGCATGCACATCATTGTTCATTTGTGTTTTCATTAGGTTTGTTCCACTTGGTGTTTACACTTCATTTGAAAAATAAAAAATTAATTGAGGAAGCGTGTGGTTGATTCGAGAATGTTATTTTTTATCTTGAAAAATAATTTTATTGGTCCACTCTTATTCCTTTCCACTGCGGGAATTTTGAGTTGCCAACATAATTTGAATTTATGAAATGGGTTATTTGTGGCCAACCTTGGTAAATGCTTCTAAGGTGAGAATGGTATAAAATCAAGTCAAATTGTGAAGAGTTGTATGACAGTGTTATGCAAAGTGACGAAAGTGAGCCACAAATCATAAGAGCAGAAGTGTGTGTGTGAGTGAGTAGTGATAGCAGTTTTTAGTGTGTTGAAGGCAGTAAGCTGAAGGTTTCTGTAATCTTGTGAATGTGCTTTAATTTTTGTGGTGGATCTTTTGTTCTCTTTTGTATATGTAGGCAGTGAGCCTCCTTGTTGGATAGTGAGTCCTTTGTAGGCAGCGAGCCTTTGTATTTGGATAGTGAGTCCTCTTCTGGGTAGTGAGCCCTTGGCAGTGAGCCTCTATATTCAATTTTATAATCTTTATATTGTGAGTTAACCCTCATCGTTGTTTTTCCCTTATTGGGTTTTCCACATAAAAATGTGGTGGTCATTGTGTTGATTTACTTTCTATTATTTGTGTTTTATGCTCATATTTAATAATACAATAGTGTGGTTGAAGAATTGATAAGTGATAAAGTTTTAAGTTTGAACTTGTGTGACAACTGATTCACCCCCCCTCTAAGTTGTCTTGCGCCTGTTTAACATGTGCAACTTTGCTCCAACTTTTCTCCTTGAAAAATTTCTAACCTAGCTCTGTAAATCACACACAAGAAGAGAGAAAAATGTTGTGGTGGTTAGTGAATAGGGGTTTTCCTTGGTCAAACCCCTTGTTGGTAATTAAACCTTGAAATGAAATCAAATATGAAAGGAGAATGATGAATGAACAAAATACTATGTTGCAACTCACCGAACCCTAGCAATAAAGTGCTACAATAATGCTTGAAATGACTGCAATGGATGTGGTTCTTGAATCTAGCTTGAATGATGTTGATCTTGCTTGAAACACTTGCTTGGATCATGAACTCTACACCACAATTGTTAGAACAATAACAAACATGAAGAATGCAATCTTTGACATGATGATTGGCACTTGAATAATGCTCTAAAACACTTCATAATTTTCCCTTGAAAGCTCTTGTGAATGCTTAAATGCTCTTGTGAACTCTTGAATGCTAGGTGTTGAATATGAGTGAGAGAACCTTGTATTTATAATCAATTATGCAAGAATTCCTAAAATTACAACAGTACAAGCTGACATCAGATCTAGGACAATAAAATCCTACCAAAAATTTGAATTAAATTTAAATTTGGGTCACATGGGAGTCATTCACCCAAGGTGGTGAATGAGTCCTATCATATGTAGGTGGGACTCATTCGCCTAAGGTGGCGAATGAGTCCTAGACACTAAATCTAGGCCACACAAGCTAGGAACACCTAAATTATGATTGGTTACTAATTGGTGTCAGGATTATCCTCGAAAAGATGCAATAAATAAGGCTTGTGGATTCAAAATAGGGCCAATTAAAACATAAGAAATCCCAATTATTAATGATAGGCCTAGATAAATGTGAAAGTGTGTTACAACACTTTACAACATTACAAATAAGGCAAGATTAAAGTTGATTATGATTAAAATTATGTTTATTATGCTTAGTTAATTGATAAAACCCTACAAAAGTGTGAAAGTGTGTTACAAAACTTCACAACACTTTAGCAAGGCACCATTAAATTCCATTAGTTCACAAGGGCCCAAGACCTAATGTGAATGTGTCATCCACATTACGACACTAAATCAAGGCAACAATAAGCCAAAATCCATGAGGACCCAAATGAGTGTGAAAATGTCAAGGGATCCATTTTTCGACACTACATTTAGCCCCCAATTTAGTGAGAGGATGAACCTACTTCACACTCACACTAAAGTAGACAAACACAGACCTAAAGGGGTTCCAATGAACCAATGCTAGCAAGATGAGACGAAAATGATCAAGAGGGATAATCAAGGCCCTAGGATCAAGATCCCATGGAAAACCAACATAAGCACAAAGTAACATGCATGAAAATGATATAAAAAACAATGAAAAGGCACAAGCATAGATTGCCAAAGAAAAGAAAATAAAAGGTGAAATAGAAGAATTAGATTAAGCTTCGATCATTTTTCCATCATGATGTGGATCAGATCTAGGCTTTTTTCTGAAAAAAATGCATACTCACTCTGAGGCGACGGAACTCCTGGCTATCCACTAGGTGAGAAGTCCTCAAAGGTGAGAAATATACACTCATGGCTGGTATGCACTCACACACATGCACGTGGCTATGGGGAAAGTCATGCCTTAGATTGGGCTTCCTACTCAAACCATACCAAAGTTATACCTCCTGATAACTTTAATAAGGAGCCACACAAAAATGATTTTTTGAGCTTCATGAGGCAAGAAAAACTTTGTATGCTTGGAGCTCATGAACAAACAACATGGATTTATAGGCATGCAAGGTTTGTTATGCAAGGTGGCCATATAACAACAAATGCAAAATGTAAAAATATGAAATTCTCAAAGGAGTCTTGCTTAGTTCATGTGAGGTCTTTAACTTGGGAACATTGTGCCTGATGTCTCCAAGAGAGGACCAATCAAATAATAGAAGATTCACAACTTAGGGGATGCAATATGTTGCATCAAGCCATTAAGAGGAATATAATATGCTAAGAGAGATCATGCTCCAGAAGGACATTACACTCAATGTTATCCACAAAGTGACAAACGTATTGTATGAAGTAAGAAGGTTGCACAAAGAACCAAGAAAAAGGAAAATGCAAAAGAATAATGCCAATGTATTCCCCCACTTTAAAGGAAATGATAAACACCATGCTATGAGCAATTACTTGAAAGTAGCAGATGATAAATGCTAACAATGAAGAAGACATGAGAGCCAACTTGGAAATCCCTATTCCAAGTCATATGTTTCTGAGTAAAGTTGTGTCATGTAAGAGAAAAAGAAAAGAGAGGGGTTGCCCCCAAAATGAAAACACCAAACACATAAGGGATCTATGGATTTGGGGTCATTATGTTCTTTGCTACATTATTTTTAGAGAGCTTGGAACTTTCATCATCCACCAAATACGCATAGAACTAGAAGAATGACACAAAGAGAGAAAAAAAAGAAAAACATTTTGGGTCAACATGGAAGAGACATGAATGTCTTGACGCCTTGCGTCATCACCAAAAGGAAAACACAAGACAAATGAAAAGACAAAGGAAAAGGAAAAAGAAAAGAGAAATCCTTGTGGGTCAACATGGAAGAGACATGAATGTCTCGATGCCTTGCATCATCCCCAAAAGGAAAACACAAGACAAATGAAAAAAGATATAAAGATAAAAAGCGAAAGAGATACATGACATAGAGAAGAATGAAGGTACAAATAGAGGAATGTCACGAAGAGAGAGAGAACATCAAACAAAACATTATGGGGGATTACATTACACATATGGAATCACACAAATGAAAATGAAAAAGAAATAATGCAAAAGACTAGTAAGGAAAATGCGAGTTATCCTATGAGCAAGTCATCCGCCTCCCAATCTTAGTCTATATAAGTGGAAGGTGAATAACATAGCTAAGGGACAACATAAAATGCATTACTAGGACAAGGCTATCAACTTCTTTCCCCCATTGAGTGTGAGACAAGAATGAGTCGAGGTAGGTGATGGGAATGGTCATGTAAATGCAAATTTTAGATTCTATATTATGCAACAATTTTAAAAATGCAATTTTGATTTTAAGCAATGCACAATATGAATAAATTTAAGCTAAATGCAAGGAATTGAATGAAATAGAAGGTCTATAGACTGAAACAGAGAGATAACAAGAGAAAACAAAACTCAGAAAATGAAGTTTAAATGATAGAAAATGTAGTGAAAAATGTGTAGAGGGAATCCAAGGTGGCGAATGAGTTCCAGGGATGATTTAAAAAAAAAAACTTATAGATTTTTAATTGAATTTTATGATTTTTATGTTTTCTGATGCAATTTTGAGATGCAAATGCAAAATTTTACTGATTTTCAATAAAAATGCAAGCTAAATGAGCTTTTCACTAATGCAAAATTTGAAACCCTAGAATGCAAATTAACCAATGCAAACCTTAATGAAATGTTAATGCAAGATAAATCTAGGATGTAAATAGACTCCAAATTAGAATTATGATGGTCTATATGCAGGTTCACCAAATTGAAAAGATAGAAAATGGTGTGCTCTCTTTCACCCTTAGGGTTTTGGACCTAAAAGGAGAGAAAATTTTCTTACTTTTCACTCAAGAACAAACCCTTGAGATTTCAATGCAATGGAGATTGAAATCTTGCAAAGGGGTTGTCCTAAGGGCTAAATGAGATCTAATGAGGGGTTCACCACCAAGTTTGGACTTGGAAAAGACAATGAAATTTAAAACACAATGTAAAACCCTAATTGAATGCAAGACAACACTAACTAAGCTAGAGAAATGAACAAAATGCAACGAAAAGTGTGCACTTGGGATACTAAAGAAGGTAGAATGGAGGTCTGAATCAGTGAAAACTCTAGTGTTGATGTTGATTGGGACTCATTCACCAAGCTAGGTGAATTAGTCTAGTTTCTGGGAAAATGCACTAGATCAAGTTTTAGTCAAAAGGGTATCCAGATCTGCAAGAATCTCTGTCAAGCTTGTATAGTGAGACTTACTCACCAATAGTGGTGAATCAGTCCACTTTTTCTTTTTTGGAAATTCTTAATCCGATTTTATGCCTCTCGGTTTTCTCTACCCTTTTTGACTAGTTTCTAGATCTGAAACTATGAATTGCCACTTGTAGACCTTCTCCAAGATTCTCCAAGGCTTGATGACAACTTTGAAGGATGTGCAACTTTTCTCCAACTTTGCTCCTTGACAAATCTGCAACCTAGCTTTGCAAATCACACACAAGAAGAGGGAAAAATATTGTGGGGGTTAGTGAATAGGGGTTTTCCTTGGTCAAACCTCTTGTTAGTAATTAAACCTTGAAATGAAAGAAAATATGAAAGGAGAATTATGAATGAACAAAAGACTATGTTGCAACTCACCAAACCCTAGCAATAATGTGCTGCAACAATGCTTGAAATGGCTATGATGGATGTGGTTCTTGAATCTAGCTTGAATGATGTTGATCTTGCTTGAAACACTTGCTTGGATCATGAACTCTACACCGCAATTGTTAGCACAATAACAAGCATGAAGAATGCAATCTTTAACATGATGATTGGCACTTGAATAATGCCCTAAAATGCTTGATAATCTACCCTTGAAAGCTCTTGTGAATGCTCAAATTCTCTTGTGAACTCTTGAATGCTAGGTGTTGAATATGAGTGAAAGAACCTTGTATTTATACTCAATTATGCAAGAATTCTCGAAATTACAACACTACAAGTTGACATCAGATCTAGGAGAATAAAATACTGCTAGAAATTTGAATTAAATTTGAATTTGGGTCACATAGGACTCATTTTCCCAAGGTGGTGAATGAGTCCCATCATACATAATGTAGGGGACCAAAAATGAAAAAGTGCTTAGAAATGTGTGAAACTTGCATCGGGGCTAGAAAGACCTAGGTGGGAGTCATTCGGCCAAGGTGGCGAATGAGTCCCAGACACTAAATCTGGGCCACACACACCAAAAACACCTAAATTATGATTGGTTACTGATTGGCGTCAAGATTATCCTTGAAAAGATGCAATAAATGAGGCTTGTGGATGCAAAATAGGGCCAATTAAAGCATAAGAAATCCCAATTATTAATGATAAGCCTAGAGAAATGTGAAATTTATTTACAACATTTTACAACACTCCAAATACATCAAGATTAATGTTTATTATGCTTAGCTAATTGATAAAACCCTAGAAAAGTGTGAAAGTGTGTTACAACACTTCACAACACTTTAGCAAGGAACCATTAAATTCCATTAGTTCACAAGGGCCCAAGACCTAATGTGAATGTGTTATCCACATTAAAACTCTAAATCAAGGCAACATTAAGCCATAATCCACAAGGAGGACCCAAACGAGTGTGAAAATGTCAAGGGACCCATTTTTTGACACTATAAGACATTAGTAATGATCCAATCATTATGTGGAAAAATCCTTCTAGAAACTTATGAATTAGTAGTATGAGTAGAGAATAACCTCATTTATGTAGGTGGGATCTCTCAGGTCATGTATATTGATGTTTTTCATATTCTCACTCCTTATATAGGAAGAACCACGAAAGATCAATCATCCTTTATCAAATGGGCATCATATTCTTTCTTCGATGTATTTTTTCCATCTACTTAGGCTCAAATATCTTAGGTATCTCTAGAAATGGATTATAAGAAGAATATATTATGAAGTTTTTATAATATATCCATGAGACTAGATTTCTTTGTGGTATCTTGTCAAATAGTTGACATGCCTTGTCTATGTTTCCACATTTTGCATACATGTCTACCAAAGCATATTGAATTGTGATACCTAAATAATCCTAGTCTTTTATGCTTTAATGGACATCCATAATTTGTTCCAAAGCTACCATTTTTGCATAGGTTGTGAATGCACTGAAAAATGAAAAAAAATCACATGGGAAACCTATTTTTGAATGTACTAAAATTGTGCAACTATGCAAGAACAATTTGAATAACAATGAAAAAAATAAAAATAATGAGCAACAAGTATGATAGGTAATTGGGCCCCACATCAACCACCTAAACATGGTCAATGCTTAGATTGTGCTAGTTAAGCCCAACCATAGAATATAAATGGTTAATATATACAACTATGTTCTGAGAATATCATTGAATTTTATGTTGTTGTAGCATGTGAACAATAGTGAATGCATAGGAAAATAAAAGACATACACCTCTATGATTTTTAGTACATGCGAATGAATTTAAGAAGAAAAGAGAGTATTACTATATTCTCCTTATATACGTATTTTTGTTCCATGAAGAACTATATGTTACAAAGTACATATAATAAAAGGAAAGTAAATGATAAATAAATGGAATATTTACTAGTTACTATGAGGTTTCAAGATTAATGTCTCTATTGTTATGGTTGCTTTTAAGGTGTAAATATGAATGTACCATAGGTTGATGAATGCATGGAAGGAAAATTTCATGAAAGTATGTCTATAAATCATTTATAATCGCTATGTTAATGTTGTAACTGCATTGTTCTAAAGGTATTGGTATATGGAAAAGAATGAAATGTGTTAAGATGTTAAAATACTTATTTTACATCATAAGAAAAAGTAGTTGCATAATCTCATAGTAGTAAATGTAGTAGCTCAAAAAGGAAGAATGGTTGTAGGAGGCTATAATATTAGTTTCCTATTACCATACCCCACAAGGGATACTATTCTAGCAAATGCTCATTGAAATGAATGAAGTTGTTTCGTTTTGTTTTCTTTATCTTTTTTTTTCTAAAATTTCAAACATAATGCTATATTGTAGAAATGAAAGGAAAATCTTGTTACCATTGTTTTTGAATAAGGAAACAAATTTTCATTACTTATAGAGCCTTGAAACAAATTGTTAGATCAATGGAAATGTTCATATAAATTTCTCATTGTCATATTAGACTCAAATTCCCTACTTCAAAAATGGAAAATTTTACTCTATGTGCATGTATATCTATTTTCATAAAAATATTGTGGTTTTAAAAGGACAAAATATACATGCCATCACTAGGTTTCACAACATTGAGAGTGAGATATCTACCGTGTATTTTCACCCTTATCATTTTCTCCTTGTTGTGTCACGCCTTCCAACCACCGTAGAGAGAAATGAAACAAAAAGGAGGAAAATAAAAGAATATGAGGGTTTCCTTACTTCCACACAAATGTTTAGGTCATAAGTCTTTCTCTCCACTAGTCGTTGATGATGGAACTCAAAATATTATGCATTTTAAATAAATGCAAGGAGTGGGTATTGAATGTGCAAGAAAAATGAGAGGGGGGTGAATAAATTATAAATTAAAACATTAAAAACCTCATTAACATTCAAATTTGCATTAGTCCTTAGATCCTTTAAGAACCATTAAAACCTTATCATGCATTAGTAGAATGTAAACATGAGAAACATTAATGCAAACACATCCAAACACATGAGAACACTGGATTTATGTGGAAAACCCAAGAAGGGAAAAACCACAATGAGGATTAGCTCAAAATATAAAGTAATTGCAACACTGAATATAATAGTCTCGTTGTCGGAGGGCTCACTACCAATGGCTCACTACCAGATTAGAAAGAAGAAGAAAAAGAAGAAAGAAGATTGTTGCAATGAGAAATCCATCTCAGAGAAACAACAAGATCCACCACTGCTTCACCAGAACATTCACACTCTCTTTGTAGAATGTAGACACCTTTTGCTCACTGATTGTAGTAGTTTTAGGAATTAAATATCACACTGCATTTCACACTTTCACACTTCACATATCTGCTCTTCACATCACACAACTCACACCATGATTCTCCATCAACTCAACACTTATTTATACCATCTTCAACCTTGAAAACAATTCAAAGGTTGTCTATGCACCTCAACCATGCAATTTAAAATTAGGCCAACACTAAAACATTCCCTTGATAGAAAGGAATGAAGGAAGATCACAACACACTAACTAAGATCCAAATTCATACATACATGCCACATAATGCTTCCACAAACACTGAAGCATATCCACAATTAGTGTTGTTATCTACTAAAATTGCACCCTGTTGAACCTAATGTTCAACACCTCAGTGTAACATGGGAAGACCTCTAAAGCTGTGGGTTACTTGTAGACAAAGGTCAACCTCCAGAGAAGGCCGGCTTCCTTTGGTATCACCTAAACTACTGATTCTGTAAAGGAAAAGGGAAAAGGAGTGCATCAAAATAAAACTAAACCCTATGGTGATACACCGAACTGATAAGAGCAATGGAATACTTTGATTTACACTTGAAAATTGACAATGAACATAAGATTACACATCAAATTTTTGCAAGCCTTGCATTAATGTGTCACAAACAAGTTTGATTCACACACTTTTTCAAGAAAGGAAAATATTTTCACAGATTAGAATCCATGTGTGATTATGTGAACATAGTTTGTGATTTGTATAATGATACTTTTGCAAAGGAAGGCATGAAAACAAAAGATAAAGTTATAAGGGAATAGAAGAAATTCACAAAATAACTTGATCATTAACTTGAAATGCTCAACACTTTGCAAGAAAAAGATGGTAATTTGAATCATCAATAGTGACCAAGGTAAACTCTTTATATTATGCTCTGAATGAGTTACAAAAGTGTGCTAATCTGAGAAAGGACTGTCAAAGTCACAAACTTCTGAAAAGCATCTAAAGAACTCTTTTACAAAGAGGAAAAAAATGCCATATATACTAAAAGTGTCGGCCCCTACCCTTTTTCTTTCTAAAAATATCAGCCTCCAGAAAGATCCGCCCTTAGATCTTTTTAATCGAGTTACTTCTGCATTAAATGTGTAACCCCGCTGTCCATGTCAGTGAAGGATCACTCCAGGAATGACCTCCTTGATATTTTGCAACAATCACATTAACTTCTGGTCCCCATGTCCACCCTCGAACTCCCATCAGAGTTGCTTTGCATGTTTCTGAGTGCTATCATAATTGTTGATCCACTCCTGCCAGTCGACATCCTAGCTATCCTTGCGGTCTCATCCTTTCTATTCTTATCCTGTTCTAGACCCTTCCGCAAGTTGACCCTCCTCGAGAAGCAACATTAGGTTTATATTTCTTAGATCCTTATACATGAACACCTCTATCCACCGAATGATCCATTTTTTTATAGTAGAGTAGATCCATGTTGCTTACATTCTGTTGATCTTCTTCACAAGGGTAGTCAATCAGTCAAGCCACTCAGGGTTCACCTTTAGTTCTCTTTGATTGGGCAAACACACTCCACATAAGATTCCCGGGTGGTCAAACATCGTTCAAACAAGATCACATGTCGGTGAGACACTAATCGTGTCTCCCCGATGTGAGTACACCTCATAGTAGCTATCGACATAACACGCGATGGTCGGCAAGACCTCATAGCGAGCGGCCAGAGTCATATTGACATCCACAGTGGTTGCTGAGAAAATCACTATTGGCTAGACATCATAGCGAGTGCTAAGAGTCCTACCGATATCCTTTTCCATGGGCAAGTTGATCGCTATCAACAAGACTCCCCTCAGTCGACAAGAGATTATATAGAAGCCCCCACCTTTCGGCGAGACTTCCATTATTGGAAAGATATCATGTCAAGCTCAACTTCTTTTGGTGAGACCACCGCTTGTCGGCTGGAGGTCACAATGTTCGGCGAGATACCATCAGGTCGGCAATACTTCTCCCCGAACTCAAATTATTATATCGAAGGCACCCTTTTGTCGGTAGGACTTCCTTCATTCGGCTAGATGTTACGCTGAACCCAAAATATTTCGGTGAGACTAGCCTTATGTGCAGTGATTGGCGAGACTTCCTTTGGTCGGTGAGAGATATAGCAACCCATGGCAATTAAAATTTCTGGCTGACTGGTATATTCCCAATGAATAGAACCACACTGCTAGTTGGCAAGACAATAGGAGGGTCTCAGCGACTTTCTTCATCAGGAATTTTATGCTAAATCGGATTGAGGCATGCTTTCTAATAGACTTCCTTGAGAAATACATCGGGTGTATGATTTAATCCTGCACAACAAAGTCCCCATTTGGCCTTCATGAACACTTGAAACATAGATTGCCCTGCCTGTTTGAGCCCGCAGGTGAAAGTCAGGTAACATTTCTGGCGACCTCAGCTAGATGTTTGCCTACTAAACATGCAAACCAGTAGCCTAGACTTGTCCATTGGGCATGGAGTCACTTGATAACTCAGAGGTTGATTTAAAACATTAGCTTTGTACATGGCTCAAACGCATTTGTAACTCAAGAAACAGATCACTTAGACACTTATGAAAATAGGAAACTAAAGAAGTGAAACTATTTACTGTGTTGGGACAACACTTAAGGAATGCAACAACAACTAAACTAAAGTGTAACAACACTTATTGAATGTGTAAAACCTAACCTAATATGTACAATGAAAAAATTATCAAACCTCAAAACAAGGCTCGAGGTGTATCCCATTGACTTGGATAGGAAGTACTTCACCTTCAGTTGTGGCCAGTTGGTAAGTATTGTGTTCTTTGCAGTCTTTGATAATAAATGGACCCATCCACATGTTGTCAAACTTGGTGTGATGGCCCAGCCTGCCCTTTAGAACATCCCATTTTAGCACAAGATCTCCCACCATGAAATCTCTTGATCTAGTTTTCTTATCAAATGTTCTTTTAGTCAGGATTTGTTGACGTTCCATGTTCTTCATAGCCTTGTTTCTAGTTTCTTCTAACTCCATCAGCTGAGTATATCTTAAGGCAAGTGGATCAGTCTGCTCAAACAAGACTAGTTGACTGGCAATATCCAAGGCGGGTAACTCAGTAGAAATAGGTAATTTTGCTTCTTTACACCAACATGTAAGGTGAATTCCCAATCACCTTCTTAGGGGTAATTCTATCTGCCCAAAGAGCAGTCTTCAGTTTGGCATGCCAATCCCTCTTATTGTTTTGAAGCGTCCTTTTGATAATGTTAATTAGATTTTTGTTAGTGGACTCTGCAAGTCCGTTGCCCTGAGGATAATAGTTGGAGCTTGTATTCAAGTAAATGCCATTCCTCAACGCCCAATCAGCAACCTTCAAACCAACAAATGCCAGGGCATTGTCAGAAATTATAGAATCTGGGACTCCAAATCTGCAAACCATGTCTTCATAAAAATTTAGCACTATTGTTTCATTAGCTTCCTTCAGAGGCAAAGCTTTTTTCCATCATGTAAAATAATTTGTTGTTGTGATAATCCACTGATGGCCTGCACTTGAGGGTGGATTGATTGCCCCTATGAAGTCAATTCCCCACTTCATAAACGGCTGCTCTATCTGAATTGGTTGCAATGGAAAAGTAGCAAGCTTTTCTTTACTTGAAAACAAGGCACATTTGGAACATCTTCTGACATATGTATGTGCATCCTTAAACAAGTTAGGCCAATAATAGCCGGCTCTTAAAATATTGTATGTTGTTGTCCTTGCAGCATAGTGACCTCTAGAAGGTCCGTCATGGAACTCATGTAATATCTGATCCACTTGATCATTATCAACACACCTGAGCAGTACTCCACTGTGAAGTTTCCTATATAAAACATCATCAATCAAGATGAAAGGAATAGACTAAAGTTGGTAGTACCTCCTCTTCATTCTATTCAGATTAGGTGGGCATTCCTTGGTTCTTAAGAAATGTGACATCTCCTGCAACCAGCTAGTAGCTTCATTATCTGCTATCCCAACATTAACAAAAACTGAGTCTCATTGATCCTCTACTGCTGAAATGTCTTTGTTAGCCAGCTGCTGGCATAAACCTTTTCCCCTCACCAATTTAGTGACCTAAATATCCACATCATACTCCATAACTCTTGTGATCCATCCAACCCATTTTTCATTTAGATCTTTGTTGAGTAAAAATTCTTTCACACTGGAATGTGCCACTTGTAGATGAATTTTTTTATGAGACAGTAGATGTCTAAATTTCTTCAAACTTTTCACAACAACCAACAAATTTTTTTCTACGAAGGTATACTTCTACTCATAGTCTTCCAGACCCTTGCTGAAAAAAGCAATGGGCTGCTCCAACCCTTCTACATTTTTTTGCACCAAAATTGCAGAAATTACATCAAAACTACCAAAAGCGTACAAGGTAAAATCCTTGTTGAAATATGGGTTAACTAATGTTGGGGCTGAAGCTAACACCTCCTTGATTAGTTGAAAATTGTCCCTTGCTTCTCAAGTCCATCTAAACTCTACATTCTTTTTTAACATAGTTGTAAGGAGTTTTAACAAGGCTGTTATATTAGGCAGAAACCTCCTGATAAAATTAATACGACCAATGAAACTCTGAAGTCCTTTCTTATGCTGAGGTAAAGGAAGCTCCAAGATTTCTACAACTCTTTTAGGATCGACAGTGATTCCCTTCCTAAATACTACATACCCAAGAAGCTTTCCTTCATGAATAGATAAAACACATTTCTTGGGGTTCAATGATATACCGAACTCCCGACAACGTTCAAAAATCTGCCTCAAATGGTAAATGTGATCTGTTGTCTTCTTGGAATAGATAGTGATGTCGTCAAGATATACTAAAACAAACTTATACATTAAGTTGCTAAAAGCCATGTCCATAGCCTTTTGGAAGTTTACTCCAGCATTAGACAAACCAAATGGCATTTTCATGTATGCCATTATGCCCCACTTTGTGGTGAATGCAGTTTTAAATTGATCTTCTTCCCTTACCAAAATCTGGTTATAACCAGAATATCCATCCAGTAAAGAAAAATGTTCAGAACCTAATACACATTGAAGAATCTGCTCCATAGACAGAACAGGGTGCCTGTCCTTTAACGAAGCTTTGTTCAAATCTCTGAAGTCTACACATAATCTAAGCTCTCCATCTTTCTTCCTAACGGGAACTAGATTTGCAACCCAGCTAGTATGCTTGATGGGAAAGATAATCCCACTTTCTATAAGTCTGAAAATTTATTTTTGCATTAATGGCTCCAGTTTGGGATTAACTGGCCTCTGTTTCTACCTTATGGGTTTGGTTGTTGGCTCTAATTCTATTGTATGGTGTGCAAGACGTGGATCAAATCCCTTCAAATCTTCATACTCCCAGGCGAATATGTCAATGAATTCTTAGAATAATTATAGAAAAGACTTCTTTTCAGGAGCAGTGTTTATTTTTCCTATCTTGAGGCTTCTCTTGGGTGCAATTTCAAAGTCCTCATAATGATCTTGTTGAACCAGTCAATTGGCTTTATTACTTTTAGCCTGATCATCAGAGTTGAAAATACTTTCTAGGGTGACCAAACCCTTAGGCAACTTGTTCTTTAATTGTAGTACCTAGCCTCCATACTGCTGCTTAATTCTCTCCTGGTTTGATGTTGCAAACACATCCTCTTCAAGTAGAAACTGCAGAATCTGCTCATCACTCTCAAAGACCTTCCAATTAACATTGTTATTGGGCACTGAAGGCCTAATAATAACCTTGATGTGTTGCTAATTACATTCCTTCCTTACGTTGTTTGGAATGTCAAACTGAGCTCCCATAGTTGCTAATCTGTCAGCGTGCTAATTCTGATTTCTTGGAATTGAAATGATATTGAAAGCCTCAAAATCCTCAATGAGGTCCCAAACCCTATGCTTATACAATTTAAGAATATCATTTTTAACATCATTCAGGCCTCTAACCTGATTTACTATCAATTCACTGTCCCCATGCACCTTTAAACATTTAATTCCATGTTTCCTCACCCATTCCAGCCCTTGAATAAGACCTTCATATTTTGTTGTGTTATTAGTGCATGAAAATGCAAACCTAAAGGCTGCATAATATCTTTCAGCTCTTAGGGAAACCAATAATGCACCCCCACTAGCACCATGCTTGCTCCTTGAGCCATCAAAATACATTTCCCAAACTTTGTCTTGCTGATAACAATCATTCACTGGCCTCTTAACCAAGTTAGGCATCACTATATTAGCTTCTTGAAACATGTAGTTACCCATACCAACATCCGACACCAAGTCACTTTCAGCACTAGAAGTTTGGCCTGCTTCCCACTCATCTAAAAGTATATCACGAATATCATCGACAACAATGCGAGGATCAGAGACAGCAGCATGCTCATCTTGTTCAAAAATTATGCAATTGGAATTTATTGCACTAGGTATATAGGGTTCTATATTGTCTTTTGCAAGTAACTCAGACTTAATGGTTACCTTAGTTCCATGCCTAGTATAGAACAACATGTGAGACCAGTCAGATGAAAGGTATCCCCCTATTTTAGCCATAAACCCTCTTGACAACATAACCCAAAATACGGAGGAAAATCTGCCACATAAATGTCTTGGGAAATTGAAAAATTAGGGAAAGCATGCAAAGTTAATCTAGCATCTTTGGTAAGACCTACTGTATTAACAGATGAACCATCCAGCTGGACTACTCCTTTCTCTAAAGGTTCATACTTTAAACCTAACTTATCAGCTACTTGCTTGGGCATCACAGAATAGGTAGCACCACTATCTACCATACTATTGTGCTCTAAATTTTTTCCAATAATCAATGAAACATAGAACGGAGGAGGTCTCACACTCTTAACTTGAATCATAGATTCCCCTTGGCTACTGGGATTAGAAAATTTCCCTTGATCATCATTAGCCATCATGACCCTCTAGGAATCAACAACAACTTGTTTAGGATTTGTATCTTCAAATAATGCTTTTTTAAGTAGATTAGCCTGTCCAGGAATGCTTAAGGAGTCCCACATGGTCATATTCATGTTCATCTTCTTCATACTATCCACAATGTTGTAAGGTACAATGAAAGGTACCTTCTAATGTACTTTAGTAGCAGCCGGTTCTTTATTCTTGTGAGGCTGCTCATTGATTGGTAAGACAATAGTTTTTTTCAGTGCGTTTAGAATAGGTGTGGATGATGCTTCTATAGTTGCAGGCCCCCTATTTTTATCAGCTAATTTCTCCACCTCTAGAGCTCTTTTCTTAGCTCGTGTATTGGCTGCAATTGTTGAATTAGTGTTCACACCACAAAACTCTTCACTTTGCAAATTTAAAAATGCAGTCTCATTAAAATGTATATACGAATGTTGTTCAGGTATATTAGCAGGTGCATCTGGCTATGGACTAATAGCATTTTGGACCATAAATTCCTGATTAACTACCCCATTTGAGCATGAGGTTGGGTTATGTGCTTGATTACATGAATAACACCATTCATTTTCTATCACAAAATTATTCTGGGCTGGAACCATATCTTTCACTGGATTTACAGCATTAAGAGGAGCTAGATTATAAGATTGGAATGGTCTCTGATTAACATTTTTCCTTTGATAAGCACCTTGATAGGGTTGCCTATTTTGTTGGTACTGATATCCCTGGTTTTGATAAGATTGATTTGCATTCTGACCTTGCTGTTGGTTCTACTATTGAAAATTCGGCCTTGCCCCTTGATACTATTTCTTAATGTTGATCAACTCATTTCCCATACTCTGTAAAATACTTTCTATCTTCTGTTGACTAGACTTGATCTCTTGAAATTCACTTGATGGTCCTAAAGCTGACACTTCCTGACTTACGACAATGGGTAATGCTGGAACAGCAGGTAAAGGGGCTAAAGATGGCATTTGCAATGACATATTTGACTGAATTTCAGGGAAGTAGGGCATAGGTGGCCTAGGTGCTAACTTGCCTGCTTGAATGAGGTTATTTTCTGCCTTAATAGCTATATTATAAGCCTGAGGTAAAGAAGTACCCCCCATGGACTATATCATGACTGAGATATCACTATTTAAACTTTTCAAATAGTACAAAAAAGCATAATCAGTAGAAGGCCTTACCGTAGCAGGTATTCTGTTCCAAGTCTTTTGAAATCGGATATTGAATTCTGCCATTTGTTCTTGTGGGGCTCTTTTAATGGTTGTTAACTGCTCTACCAAAGATAGGTGATCAGATTTTTCCTCAAAAGATCTGGTAAATTCATCACCAAGCTCATCCCATGTTCTTATAGAGCCCACTGGCAAGCTTCTAAACCATTCCAACGCCTTCTTGAAAGATGTGGCTAGCGATCTCACATCTACATTTTCTTGTGTCACATGATGCACATTGCACAATGCTGCCACATCTCTGATATGTTCAAAAGGTGTTACTTGCCCTTCTCAAGTAAACTCTAGTAACCCTTTTAACACTACCAATGGAATCTCATCATGTTGTGCTAGATTAAGGGGACTACCTTGGTTGAACGGTATGAAAGTAAAGGCCCTTGGTGCTGCCATTGAGCTAGAATGCGTTGGTATGCTTGATGAAGCATAACTTGAACTTGGTTGAAAAGTATTTGCTGCAGCAAAAATACTATTTGTTGAACAACTGAAAGCTCCAAATGAGGAGGAAAAAAGTTATGTTCTAAGAGTAGGAGATGTTGAATGCCTAGCTAGAGGGTCTCTTCTTCTTCTCCTTTCGTATAAAAACAATGCCTTGTCACTAACACCAGGTGGTGTTGACTGAACTCTAGGAGAAGGAACAGTCCTTCTGAGAGTTCTCCCTTTTCTTCTTGGAGGAGATAAATATAAAAACTCTACAGCTTTTGAACTTTTGGTTTCTATTTTTCTCATATAAACAAACACATTGATCCTTTCCTCCACATAGAGTCACTAGATATGCTTAAAAACGACCTCTAAAAGGCTATTAGCTCACTATCAGCACATCAAAATAGCAAGACTTAGGAATTTTAATTTTGACTCTGTTGCACCGACCGTGCCAAAACTGATATCTACTGAAATTGCACCCTATTGAACCTGATGTTCAACACCTTAGTGTAACATGGGAAGACCTCTAAAGTTGTGGGTTACTTATAGAGAGAGGTCAACCTCTGGAGAAGGTCGACTTCCTTTGGTATCACCTAAACTACTGATTCTGTAAAGGAAAAGGGAAAAGGAGTGCATAAAAATAAAAATAAACCCTATGGTGATACATCGAACTGATAAGAGCAATGGAATACTTTGGTTTACACTTGAAAATTGACAATGAACATAAGATTACGCATCAAATTTATGCAAGCCTTGCATTAATGTGTCACAAACAAGTTTGATTCACACACTTTTTCAAGAAAGGAAAATATTTTCACATATTAGAATCCATGTGTGATTATGTGAACACAGTTTGTGATTTGTATAATGATACTTTTGCAAAGGAAGGCATGAAAACAAAAGATAAAGTTATAAGGGAATAGAAGAAATTCACAAAATAACTTGATCATTAACCTGAAATGCTCAACACTTTGCAAGAACAAGATGGTAATTTGAATCATCAATAGTGACCAAGGTAAACTCTGTATATTATGCTCCAAATGAGTTACAAAAGTGTGCTAATCTGAAAAAGGTGTCAAAGTCACAAACTTTTGAAAAGCATATGAAGAACTCTTTACAAAGAGGCAAAAAATGCCATATATACTAAAAGTGTCGGCCCCTGCCCTTTGCTTTCTAAAATATCAGCCTCAGAAAGATCCGCCCTTAGATCTTTTTAATCGAGTTACTTCTACATTAAATGTGTATCCCCGCTATCCATGTCGGTGAAGGATCGCTCCAGAGTTGGCCTCCTTGATCTTTTGCAACAATCGCATTAACTTCTGGTCCCTATGTCCACCCTCGAACTCCCATCGGAGCTACTTTGCATGTTTCTAAGTGCTATCATAAATGTCGATCCAATCCTGCCAATCGACATCCCAGCTATCCTTGCGGTCTCATCCTTTCTGTTCTTATCCTGTTCTAGACCCTTCCACAAGTTGACCCTCCTCGAGAAGCAACATCAGGTTTATCTTGCTTAGATCCTTACAAATGAACACCTCTGTCCACCAAACAATCCATTTTTTTATCGTAGAGCAGATCCATGTTGCTTACATTCTGTTGATCTTCTTCACAGGGGTAGTCAATCAGTCAAGCCACCCAGGGTTTGCCTTTAGTTCTCTCTGATTGGGCGAACACACTCCATGTAAGATTCCCAGGTGGTCAAAGGTCATTCAAACAAGATCATGTCAGTGAAACACTAATCATGTCTCCCCGATGTGAGTACACCTCATAGCAGCTATCGACATAACACGTGACAGTCAGCAAAACCTCATAGCGAGCGACGAGAGTCATATCGACATCCACAATGATCGCTAAGACAATCGCTATCAGCTAGACATCATAGCGAGCGCTAAGAGTGCTACTAATATCCTTTTCCATGGGCAAGTTGATCGCTATTAGCAAGACTCCCCTCAGTTGGTGAGAGATTATACCGAAGCCCCCACCTTTTGGTGAGACTTCCATTATTGGTGAGATATCATGCCAAGCTCAACTTCTTTCGGTGAGACTACCGCTTGTCGGCCGGAGGTCACAACGGTCGGTGAGATACCATCGGGTTGGAAAGACTTCTCCCTGAACTCAAAATATTATACCGAAGGCACCCTTCTGTCGGCAGGACTTCCTTCATTCGACCAAACGTTACACCGAACCCAAAATATTTTGGCGAGACTAGCCTTGTGTGCAGTGGTCGGCGAGACTTCCTTTGGTCAGCGAGTGATATAGCAACCCATGGCGATTAAAATGTCTAGCTGACCGGTATATTCCCAATGAATAGAACCACACTGCTAGTCGGCAAGACAATAGGAGGGTCTCAGTGACTTTCTTCATCAGGAATTTTATGCCAAATCGGATTGAGGCATGCTTTCTAATAGAATTCCTTGAGAAATACATTAGGTGTATGATTTAATCCTACACAAAAAATTCCCCATTTGGCCTTCATGAACACCTAAAACATAGATTGCCTTGCCTGTTTGAGCTCGCAGGTGAAAATCAGGAAACAAGTGTAAACACCCAAGATTGGTCGAACTTGTGTTACCTCCATTAAACAATTAAGTATACACTTCATTTGATCCAAAGAAGACTCCCAGACCACTCACAAAACTTAAACAAAATTTGGAATATTCCAGCGACATCTTGAAATCCAACAACTCCTTCACAACATTATACACCAAAAGAACATATTCATTAAACACAACAAGCTAACCTTCCACACACTGCAACACTTGAATCCAACCTTGTAGAGCACCCAAACTCAAATAACTTAGAATGACAATAGATATGAGAAATATAAGCACACCCTTAGATCCCCAAGACCAAAAACCAAACTATAGAGAAATGCAGAGCAAAACCATTTCTCCCAAATAACATTGCTTTCATAGTTCACACACTGGTGAACACAAACTTTTCTACACAACTATCCAACACCAGGGATAAATTTAAGAAACCCCCCCTTGACGAAGGTGTAAAATCTTGGTGAATCTTGTATACTTCCTGATAAAAAAATTAATTTTAGTGGCAATTTTTTTCGTTTTTCAGAAGAAAAAAAAATCTCAATTAGCGAATCTTTTCTAATTGGTAGAAGTCTATGGAAAATCTTGGCGAATTGCATTTTTTTTTAAATCGATAAAATATTTTCAAACCTACAAAATATTTCCATTGGTGAATTAGTTATATTTTCAAAACAGAGAACAATTTTGTTAGCAATTAAAACTTTTTTCAAACCAAAAAAAAAAATTCATTGGCAAATTAAACCTATTTTTAAATGCATAAGAAAAAAAATTGGTGAATTAGCATAATCTCAAACTAATAAAAAAAAAATAGTGGCGAAATGTCAATGCAAATCAATATAACCATGACCATTGGATGAATTTTCGATGGACAACTGTAGTTGCATTCCGGAAGTAAATCTTTGAAGCAGTAGATTTGTGAATTGAAACCTCCAGAACTACACTAGAACCATTAGATACAAACACGTGGCGAGATCAAAGCTCATCGCTCATCACGGTAATGAACTGATGGGTTGAAAGATTTTGGCGATGAGCGATAGAAGAACTTAATTGGTAGAAATATGCACATGCATAAAGTTTCTTTTAAAAGAGAGACCACCTAGGAAGAACGTAGGACTAGGGATTAAAAACTTAATCTTCCATATGTGTGAAGGATATTCCATATCTGTAGCCAGATGTCTGCGCAAATCAATATAACCACGACTGACAATCGTTGGATGAATTTTTGATGGACAATTGTAGTTGCATTCTGGAAGTAAATCTCTAAAGCACTATATTTGCGAATTGAAACCTATGGAATTACACTAGAACCATTAGATGTGGAGGCAAGGTGAGATCAAGGCTCATTGCTCATTAATTCCATATATTAGTTTTTGAAGAAAGTGTGGCTGTGGTACTGCAGGTGACGGTGCAAATTAATGCCATATGAACATCCATAGTGATTGATTGGATATATTTATATTGAAAACTACAAGATGTACTGTAGAATCATAGATGATGAATATTTTTAATGATTTCATATCGTTTGAGTGGCACTGGCGAATTTGACAATTGAAAATTTGTTAGCTTGAGGTACAGTTTGCATGTAGCTAGGTTGTTAGAGTCTAGATTTCAATCATATTAAACATTTAAATTTTAAATGTAAGTCTTAAGTTACACGAATCGATTAAGTTGGTTTTTTGGTTTGCACAATTTGTGATTATGACTATACCCAACCTCACACATGACACGTGTGACGGTGTACACAAGGACTAGGCTGGTAGTGGAACTATTGGCCCATAAATAAGGATAGTGAGAACAACTAAAATCATTCATTGAAGGCTAAAGGCTATACTATTGTGTGCAATGTTTGAATTATCATAAGGGTTTTCATTTTTTAGGGTTAATAAGGATCCAGGAAGAAGATTCTATGGTATTATTGGGGATACTCTAAATTCTCTTGCCTCCAGTTATGTAGTTAGAGAGTAAAAGACCAATTTCCTTCAAGTTCAGAATGGGTGGAATTGGAAAGAAGTTGATTTGGTTCACCTGACTTCTCAAACAAGTTTTGAACCAGGATGAGGAGCTCCGATGGAGCTAAGTGTTATCCCAGTGCATGGAGGTTGCAAGTAGAAGATGAAAGCAATTTTACTACCCATAATATTCTGCATGACTCTGATTCTCAAAGGGGATAAGTACATTTTGTATCTTCACAGCTCCTGGTTCCCCAACATGGTTGGCCAGGCAAGCCCCATGCATTTATTTTCAGAGTGCATCTTCTACATGGGAGAAATTTTACAACCCCTCATTTTATGCATGACTCTGGTTCTCAAAGGGGATAAGTACATTTTGTATCTTCATAGCTCCCATTTCCCCATGCATTTATTTTTAGAGGGCATTGTTGACCTGACAAGTCCCGTGCGTTTATTTTTAGAGTGCATTGTTGACTATGCAAGTCCCATGCATTTATTTTTAGACACACATTTGTAATACATTTACATTGTCACCAGTGGTCTAATAGAAGCTTTGCACTTATGTATGTATTTGTACTATGTAATAATGTGACATTGTAATTCAGTTGTAATAAAATAAATGGTTGTGCTATTAGTGTGACATTGTAATTCATTTTGTTATGTCCTTTGCAATGTTAAGTTACCGGCCCCTTGGCCTTGATATCAATCCTAGCACATTAAAGTTTAAATCAAATTTAAAACACATGTTTATTATTTATATCATAAATTACTCAACCGTTCAATGAAAATTTGATGTATGGTTGTAGTTGCATCCCATAATGAAATGCACATAGTGCTAGGCTTGTGAACTTAAACCTTCAGAATCACCCTATAACCATTAGATTAACAAAGATCAGTGGTTTAGAATTTGTTGTCAATGTAGGAGTAAGTCATAAATGACTTCTTTTAAATGTTGTCAGCCATGTACTAATTGTGTAGTCTGGAAGTAACACGTAGATGTTTCGGTTTCATTCAATTTAATGTTTGAAAAAACAATACTTTCTATTGCTAAGTGATTTTATTTTAAAGTGAGAGGGTCAACACATGGGGAGATTTCAGTCTTCAGTTTTCTCATTGTAGTGCACCACCCTATTCTGGGTTCCACAGTTCCACTTCCAACAAATCCATTCCAGTAACCCAATTTCAAGAATCAAAATTCGGGTAAGTTAAAGAATTTCTTCAGCTACGTTTCATCATTTGGCATTTCTTAAAATCTTATTTTGTCAAACTTTGAAGTTTAGGTTTAGGGTTAAGAGGCTTTAGAATTAAGAAAAATTAAGGAGGACTAATAGGGAATTCACAATTTCACATTGTATTAGCATGTCTACCACCAGTACCACTAGAGCAATGTTGGATAAAAAAATATAATATGCAAAATTGCTTAAAACACCAGGTTTCACTGATGAATACCATGATATTTATGATCTTGAAACCTATGGTAGGCATACCTTAGAACTTATATTTTTATCTCAAAATAAGGTTGGAAAGAAAATTCAAGTTAATAGTATCAGTGCATCGTGGGTAATTGGATTAGGGTGCATGATGTTACATGAGGTTTTCCCTTGCCCATAATTTATCATGGTTTTTTCCCTAAATTATGATGATAACAAAAGAGAAATTGTTAATAAAGATAGAAAAGAATAATTGTTATCCATTAATGTAGAAGAAATTGGAAAAGTGTTTGGGTTTACAATTGAAGAATTTAGAAATGTCCACATTGACCTAGAAAAGCTTGCTAGTGATTATGAAGCAATGGATGAAATAGAGATAAAATATTTCTTAAATAAAATAGTTCAGGATAGAAACAAATTGAAAGGTGATCATAAGCCTCCTTATGATTTGGATATTTTTAAACCATGGGTTTAGGATACTATTTCCATGCTAGCATTTTTCCTCAGACTAGATAGCAATTTGGAAGTGGGTGAAAGCCACCTTGAAATGGTATATAATATCCATTATGGTGTTCCACATGTCAAAGATAATTTTATTTGGCACATTGTAGAATCCATGCATAAACAATTTTTAATGATTAAAGGAGGTTCCACCAAGACATTTAGGTTCATAGCCTACTTGTGCTATCTTTTTCTATTCGAATTTAGAGGAATGTTTCAGACCAACAAGCTTTAGATACAACCCTATAGTAATGCTGAGGAAAATAAAATGGCTCTAGTATATGAATGGACCACTGTGATAAGGATGCATGATTCTCAAAGGAACTACAATCATTTTGTAGACTAATTTTTAGCTCCATTTCATCAAGCAATTACAAATACTCCAATGCCTAGATTGTCTATGTCAAGTAGAAACTACATTCAACTAGGAAAAGAAATACAATTGGATGATTGGTACTTAATGGAAGAATGTATTGTGCTAAGATTTTATGGATTGAGAGTACAATCATACAAACTTCCAATGCATGTGATAGAAATGGTTTTTTCTTTGGAATATGTAAGGCAGATGTAGAGTACTAATGAACTACACTTTACCAGTCAATAAAAGAAGACCTTATTTCCTTCTTTACCTTTTTCATGTGGAGGGATCACATTCAAGAGAAAAGCATTTAGTGTAGCACATAATATTTTAAATTTCTTTTATTTTGATGCAATTTGTCACTGGTAGTATTATCCATGTGACACCATTAAATCAATGATTGTGCTCAATAAGAATGCTACAAGTAGAATTCAACATCAAAGTAAACCCTTGCTTGAAAACTTGAGAAACAAAGATTCTTGGGATGAGGTCAAAATAACAATAGAGAAAAGTGCTACTGAGAATGGTACTTCTTTTGAACAATTGCTAGCAAAAATTATGGCATTGCATCGAAAGAAAATTAGGAGGTACAACAATTTTTATGAAAAAAATCATAAACCATCTAGTAGCGTAAAAATTCCAGATTCTCTAGAGAAGGAATTTACAGAAAAAAATTGGTCACGATAAAAAATTACTTCCTTTTGGTCTATGAGGAAGGAGCTAGGTGATCCAAGAGATTTTACAGAGTATGGAGATAACGAAGAAGATCATGAGTTTAGAAAATTGTGGAATATAGAGCATCCAGATGAACAAGAAGATAAAGAAATTGATGATGAATATAATGATGATAGGGAAGAAGAAAGCCATGTCAATTCAAACATGGTTTAAGTGAGGCCACAAGAGAAGCATATACTATAGGAGTAGCCATAGCTGAAAAAATGGGTTATGAAGATGGTCCTTTGGGGTCCCAAATACAAGGCCCTTGGATGGTAACAGATGTAGAGAATAGAAAACTAGTTGATAAATTTGACCTTGGGCTTGGAGGTGAAAAAGTAGACCTAGGGCATAAAGTCAATTTGTTAGATCTTCAAATCCTCATCCTCATGGTGAGACACGATCACAACTAGGAAATGCCCATGGTGGAGAGCTTAGTGAAATTGGAACTTCCTTTAGTGGCGATGGTATGGGTAGTAGTACTAGTAGTGGTCAACATGTGCTACAACAACAAATTACACACAAGAGGACAACAATACAATATACCACAAAAACACCACATGATCAAGGCATACAAAAGATGCAAAGGATTTTGACAGGTCCAAGTCACACTACTAGTGGATCCACCACAAAGGAGTTATTTGCAAGTGCTCCCCCATTTCCAGTTAGTCTGGCTATGACATCATTAGCAACTGCAAGTAATCCTATTCCTTTGCCATTCAAGCATTCCATTGTTCCTGTGTCCCTAGGTTTTGATTACATTGAAGAGTTTAAAAAGAAATCAGACATGAATAAAAAAGAAAAGAAGCAACTGATGGAGAGTGCATATGTTGTAACTTCATGGAGTACACAATTCTTGTTCCCACAGTTCAAAACAAACCAACAAATCAGATGGCTCGATCTGAATTCCAGGTGAACAATATTCAATTGGATTTTTTGGACTCAAAAATACTGACAAAATTAATGTATCAAAGAAGAATAATGAATTGGTGTACACATCATTGCTAAAGAAAGATAGAGAGAAAAAAAGGTTGCAGACTCAAATTGAAAAGTTACAGGAAGACCTAGCAAATGAGAAAGCAAAGAGGAAAGCAGTAGATAACAAGAGCAATGAATTAGAAAAAAAGAAAAAAAAATCTACCTTTACATCAACAAGCAAAGAGGATAAGCAGAATGAGACTGCAATGAATGAACTGAAGCAAAGGATAGATGAGAGCAACAAGACATATGATGAGGAAAAATCCACTTCAGAAAAATTAAGACTAAGCATTGTGAATGGAAATGCACAGTGGGAACAAAAATTGGAGGACAAAAAAATAAATGAAAGATTGGAGGCAGAGCTGATGGAAGCAAAAAATGAAATTAACTCTTGTCAAAATAAGTTATCTACATTTTGTAGAGAAACAATGAGGCATATGAAACAAAAGATCTAGAATGAAATAATGTAGAGGATTGATCATTTGTGTGACATGTTTCAATTGATTTATGCTATCAGACAACATCATAAGAAGCTCAACAAATATTTAGTGGACAACAAAAATGTGTTGGCATAAAGAAATCTACAAATCAAATTCAACAAATAGTCTACAAATCCACTGACAATGTTTTAAAATCAAAAGGGATTACTAATTGGCTTGCTACATCAATGACATTATCATCTATCATTGAAAAGTGTTTGAGAATATGTGAAACAAAGGAATATTTGCATTTGGCTGCAAACAAGATGAAGAAGGTGGATGAAAAGGTAAGGAACTTCACAGAGCTTGGTTTTCTAGAGGCATTTGACACAATGAGCACTTCATTGGAAAGAATGTTTTTAGAAAGAAGATGGAGGATGGAAGGAAGATTCATTTGGGCCAGTTTCCTCATAACCCAGATGTGGTGAACTATTTGGATTCAATCAAACCATTGCTAACCTTGAATGAAAAATTGACTGAAGAATCCAAGATAAGTTCCAATTTGAATCATGAATTCCTAACAAATCTTCAAGTCAAATAGCATTAGTTAGAACAAATGACAATTCCACCACCTGAACAATGGAAGTTGCTAGAAAAGGTGTTGTGATTTGATTTTTGATTTTTGAAAATATGAGTTTCCAAGTTCCAACTTCGACTCTGTCTGCGAGTTATGTGAAAACAATATTTTGCATTTCCAATGCCTCTATGTATTCCTTCATGTGATAATCAAGTAAAGATCAAATTAGGACTTTGTCAATGTGTTGATGTTCAATTATCTATATTATTTATTTTTATCATTTGAAGAAAAAAGTATGGTAATTAGTTTCAACTTCCACTAGTACACTTTAAGCGATTGTTGATGTTCATTTGTATGCTTTACTAATAATATAGTTAATATATTTATTAAGCATTGAGTTAGTGATGATTGTTTGGTATGTTCCGAACACTTTTTAACTTATGATTAAGAATATGAACTGGGTGACTTTAATTCCAAGCATCCATAATCTTAGTTAAATTGCATTAGAATTCATAGATTGATACTGAATCTCCATGACTAGTACTACTTATCAGATCCATTAAACATTTATATGAATTCATGCTTTAATCAAGGTACTTTAATTGGTTCATTCAACCAAAGCCAAAATTAAAACATACATCAATGCATAATGACAAAGAAGATTAATGAAAGATCATTGATTAGATTTCATTAATAATTCATGTAAAATGTTATAGTTGGAGAGACAATGGACTCAAAATAAGGGAGAAAATCAAGCTTAGTCGCTAGTCCTCCGAGTTCTATAACCTTGTCGTGGAGTTCTAAATTTCCATAGCTTCCTGATTCCTCGACTTTGTTCACTTTGTTAAGTTGCAAGTCTTTGTTGGTCATCTTTATAGTCGGTGGAGGATGAGAGAGTTATTTCAATATAGAAAGACAATGGTGAAGTTCATGTACACACAACCTTTGAGTTATGGTGTGTGGATTTATTATGCTTTTGCTGATTATTTTTCCAATGGATTATCTATTATTGGAATTGGAATGATAGATTTTTGGTTAGTTTCATTG
This sequence comes from Sequoia sempervirens, assembly GCA_007258455.2. NCBI lineage: Eukaryota > Viridiplantae > Streptophyta > Pinopsida > Cupressales > Cupressaceae > Sequoia > Sequoia sempervirens. The sequence goes on from VDFB02271358.1 coordinate 590,483,470, forward strand.
TTGTGGTTACTATCACTCAATGTCGCAGTTTTGGTGCTTTTCCTAATCTTGGTCGCTAGTCCTATGAGTTTTATAACCTTGTCATGGAGTTCTAAATTTTCATAACTTCTTGATTCCCTGACTTGGTTCACTTTGTTGAGTTGCAAGTCTTTGTTGGTCATCTTTTTAGTTGATGGGTCAGAGGTTTCAAAAACTTTGAAAATTCAAACTTTGGTTCTAAGGTTCCAAGTTTCAGCGACCACGTGACATTATGGACTTATCTTGGCTTTCAAAGGTGTTGTCATTTGACATCTCATTGAATGCTATGTATGAACTAACCTTGAGTTGTCTTTTCAGGAATTTCAAAAACCATGCAGGTTTAAAGGCCTTTTCAAGGAATGAAATTGAATGTCACATTTAATGCATGTCCTATCAAAAATAACGACATAAGTGGGTGTTGAAGTTTTACTCAAACATTTAGCCTGTATTCTCGTTCTTTGCCAATTCTAGTACTTCTCAAGCGAAAAAATTCTATCTCCATGAATTTGCGCTCATGCAGAGTGGAATTCAAAACCACTGGTTTGGCATGAGGGACACTAGAATTGGGCACGTCAATTTGGAGGAGTTTTTGGTACGCCTGGAGCAAAGGGAGAGAACAACACTGGAAGATAAGGTTATATAGAGTAGTTTGGTGCACACGGGAAGTTTTCCTGATGATGTACAAAGTGTCGACCTGGTGATTGCATGTGCAAGGGGCTACATTCTAGAGACTCAGGAAATTAGAGCTGTGGATGGGTCAGACATTGCAAGAATTACTCTTGAAGTGATTTCCTGCACATTAGGCATTCTAGAGAGGGAAACTGTAGAGGAAATGTTTGTAGTTGTTGGTGACAAGTTTTTTAGAATGAATGAGGAATGGTACAAAAATTCCATTATGAGGAATTGGTTGAAGTTTGAGAAAAAGGGTAAGTCTCAGTTGCCCTCAAAGCTTAAAAGGTTTCATTTTAAGGATGAAAATCCAGATGCTATCACCTTGCTACATCATGTGGTGGTAATGTATGTTCAGACTCTTTTGAATTTTGGATGTGCCATTTTATTTTATTGATTTGTAGTGAAAATAAATTCATTGACTGGGCTGAGATTATTTGTTATCATTTAAATGAGCAATTGATAAATTTTTGGCAAACTATTTCCTTCCACATGTGCTCATGCCTAGTTTACATTCTAGCCAGTCAAGAGGTTGTCTAGGCAGGGTTGGAATCACAAAGGTCTTCGATGCCAGACATGCCTATGTATAGAAATTTTCCACAGCTCACTAAGGAGGTTAGAATGACGAATTTATGTTGTGTCAATGACATATTTTCCATTGAAATTGCCCCATTACCCAAGTGATTTCCTAGTTTTTCTTGAAGTTTTCCAGTAGATGGTCATTGTAAATGTTAAATATTCAAACATGGGAAAGAAGGGGTATGCTTTTCCATTGTCCATGCCTTCGTTTTCTTGCAAAAGTAATAATATTGCTAGGGGTGTGGAGAAAGCCCTGAATGAATTCAATTTTTAGTGTTTTCCCATGAGAACTAATTTTGATAGCAAGGGTTATGTTAAGCAAAATTTGTATGGAGTTGGCAACTATGAACATCACCCTAATATTGAATATTTTTGGGAAGAATGTACAGATGAAGGCAAGGTGTATAGAAGAAATTTCATGAGATTGACCCTACGACAAATACAAGCTTTTGGTATTTCTTTCAATATTCCAGAATATGCACAAGAAGACTCAGTGATCATTGATCCCAAATATCGGGCCCCTGTTGGTAAGCTCTTATACAAAATTAATTGGTTAGAGAATGAAGTTTTAAACCTAATGGTCCTTTATACCCCTATTTTGAGAAGAAATTCAGACTGGTTGAATGGAAAATGGCGCCAAGGTGCGGGTTCTCCCCATGAGCAAAGAGTTTCATAGAGAAAAGAGCAAGGGACTATACATGCCTCTGGCATAGATATATCAGCTAGAAACCAGTCAATTAGGCCATCTGGCACTAGCTCACAGTGAAGAGGAGATGGTGAGAAGCCAAAAGACACTGGGGCTAAGCTAAAATCAATTTGTGAACAGGATAGTGTACCCTCGGTACCTAAGAAAAAGGCTACTCAAGAAAAGCCAGTGCCTACAGAATCTAAGGGAATTTTTCAACAAATAATTGATGATAATTCTTTTCCCACATTCTTTGAAGTTCCCCTTTCTCCACCACAAGATACTTTTGTTTCTATTCAATCAACTAAAAAAACTATTTATTTTTAGTCAATTGAAAAAATTGTTTACGTTCCATCAACTGAAAAAGAAGAAAATGTAAGTGTTGTAAGTAGAGACACTAGATTAGTAATAGTGCTAGTGGCATCTTCCCTAGCATGGTTAAAGAAAGAAGTCGAGAAGAAAAGAAAAAATATTGCTGCAATGAAAATTGAAGTAGATATAGTTTCCATGCTACTGTAGAGTCGCCAAAAGCCCAAAAAGGCTAAGAAGATGTCACGAATTATCATCGATTCCACTACTGGGCATCAACTGTTGGAGATTGTTGATCCAGTAAAGGACCTAAATGAAAATGAGATAATAGAAGCCGACTACAAGGTTAGTCATGTTGATATGGGGCCATCTAGTTTTCAAGGTGATGTATATCATGTTGATTACTCTGTTAATGCATTGATCAAAAAATCAAAAGAGCTGAAAAAGGAGAACCTTCAGTTGCAATCTCATAATATTTCTTTAAAAAAAATTATTTCATCAATTGTGACTCTGACCACTAAGGAAGCCTCAAGCTCAAGTGTTAGGGGTATTGATTCTGACACTGTGCAATGGGTTAGGAAAAATTTACGTTATGCTAAAGCCTCCAGTGAATGGATAGAAAGGCTTTATCAGGATGGCCTTATGCACATTACTAAATTTAGGCAATTCTTTGTTGAGGTGTCTGATGAAAGAAAGGAACAGGTAGGTGAGCTCTAGTAGATCAAGAGAGAACATGGTAGCACATTTTTCTTTCAAAGTAAATTGAAGAACTAGTCTCCATGGAGCACTCTTTGTTAATAAGGGAAAAAATGGTGGATGACCCTAAAGAAATTGATCCTACTTGGTATGATTCATTGGAGTGGAAATTGACAGTATATGAAGATTATATAAAGGAAATCAATAAAGTGTTAGAAACATACTTTGACATATTGGTGCAGATCTAGGACAACTTCAATGATCTTGAAGTGGACCTCACAGATGGGTTCGATGAAAATGTACTAGATCTTGCAGACATATTGAGGGAATTTAAAGAGGTGTATCATAGAGAAGTAGCCAATCCTGAGACAACCATTGCAAAATCCTTCAAAAATTTGAGAAAGTTATAGACCTATATGAGTGCATACAAGTCAAAAATTGAGAACATCTATGAAAGGCTAGCTTAGTCAAATCATGTACTTTCAAGATGGAGGAAAAGGCTGCAAATCACCATGACTCCATGAAGAAAAAACATCACCGCAATTTTCACCAAGTACCAAGAATACAAGAAAAGAGTAAAGGTACATGAGGCATTACTAAAGGAGCAGAAGCCGGAGGTGGAAATAATTGAAAGCGAAGGAGTCAGTGCTAGGAGTGGGACCGTTTAGTTTTTAGTTTTTATTTTATTTTCTTTAATTTGGCTCTCTTGATACTTCAAATACTTTTTATTTTAATTTCTAAAACGGTTGTCTTCAAGAAACCGTTATCAAGACCAAAAAAACTCTGCTATTTTTACTGCTTTTCTGTTATTTTAATATAGAAATAAAATTGTGAAGTTCATGCATACATAATCTTTGAGTTATGGTGTGTGGATTTATTGTGCTTTTGTTGAGTAGTTTGCCAGTGGATTGTCTATTATTGGAATGATAGATTTTTGGTTAGTTTCATTGTTGTGGAATTTTTATCTGTGAATAAAGATTTTATGGTGATGGATGCATAAGGATTTCTCAGTATAATTTAGGTAATTTGGTAGTTTAAGCTTGTATTATTTAAGTTGTGTGGATGCCTTTATAAGTTATTTATGTTGAATTGTTAGCTTCTGTTAGCTTATAAGTTATGGATGTTGAACTATTAGCTTATGTTCAAGGAATGGATTAATATTCCTTTTAGTTATTTATCAAAGATTATGTGAATGGCAATACAATAGGAATTTATAAGTAGTGTGATAAGTGTTGTTCTTTAAAATTGATGCAGAATCACATATCAAATTCAATAGCATGGAATACAATATAAAATATAAAATATCACAATTTCATGGAATACAATATAAAATATCATCAACTACAGTTTGGAATATGATTCATGAAGTGCAATATAAAATAAAATATCAAGTACAATGATTCATAATTTCATTGAATACAATATAAAATATCATCAACTACAGTATGGAACAATGGAAACTGATCCATGAAGTGTAGTATAAATACCTAAAAGCTGCTAATTATCTTCCATTTCCCAAATAGAGTTAGGGTCCTCAAACTGATGTTCATCTTGAGATAAAGTAAAAGAGTCGTCTTGAATTTGATTAAGTCGCTCTTCATTTTCTTCACCACTGTCTCAAATTCAACATTCATTGTGTGATTTATGTTAATGTCATTTGTGCTAGTCCACTTCCATTGCCACTTCCACGATTAGCATTTGGAATTGGAGTGTTACACAACCCAGTCCTTCTTCTTTCACATGTGGACCTCCAAATTGTGAGTGCCCTTTCAAAAGGAAAATTAGAGACATTATACATAGTTCCTTTCAACCTCAAGCAATTTTCCAAATTCTTGTCTAGTTTGTTCTTAACTTTGATTTCAAAAACCCCAGCGTCTTGAAAACTCTCTCATCCTCCATCGACCCCAATATCATTGTTTGACATAAATCAACAAGTTTGAAATATTTTGATATCGAATCATGCAATATTTCACTTTGACCTAAGTTTTTCCAAACCTTTTTTATTGATCCTGATTCAAAGGTCTTCTTTGTGCCCATGGATTTATACTGGTCCCTCATAGTTGTTACAAAACTCCTAGATTATTTTATAAGCTTGGCTTCATTTAAAATTCCTTCTATTTTATGCTCATTGTATGTTACACTTTTCAAAAATTGTTCGATCAAGATTTATACTTGATCATGAAAATATTTTGGGTTATCTCAGTTTTCCCAAAATTGAGTATACACAATACCCATGGATTCAAGAATTTCATGTTGAGGGAATCTTTCATGAATCTCTAAGGAAAGAGATTTTGTAATTTCCTTCAAATTATCACTAACAGATTTAACAATGACGTTAAAATATTCTTCCTTAACAGCTACTTCTCTGCTAGAGCACCTAGCTGTCTTACAATGGTACATTGGTATCTCATATCCATGTACATAGATACATAAGTGCCCTCTCACATTAAACTGTAAATAATTATTAGGATTATTCAAATAAGTAATTTTTCACCACATGAAATAATTTGGGCCTTCTTGTGTTAGATCTAGATATAGATGATCAAGGGCCAAGCATGTATGTTTATGCAAATTAGCATATTCATTAATATAATAGTTCTATCTCGAGCTTTCTTCACAATATTTTTCATCACATCTAGCATGGGGAGAAGACTAGCTAAAGTCAAGAGTGTCTCTATATCGCTTAACCTATGTA